>WEDG01004907.1:0-63282 GCA_017591395.1 Schistocephalus solidus | reverse complement strand
CTACTCACAGAAGCTGTTTGTTTGTCACCATTTGTCCTGTCGCGCCACTTCACTTTCTCCTCTTTTCATTTCGTCTGACAGCGGGTTAGTGTAACCAGCTTGAAAATTCACGAGTAAACCTCGTTTTTTCGACGAGCCTTTTTTCTTCATATATATGGGCTAACTCTCAAACCCCTGCCAGCAGCCGCAAGGCAGCTAAGGATATAGGCAGAATATCATGACGTACAAAGACAAGGGAGACTGGAATGGCCATTTCTGGCTTATTAGCCGTCAACAGCCAGCCATACCCAACCATAGGTGCTGCGGCGCCTGAGGCTCGAACTCGCGACTTATTGGGCAGAAGTCTCAAGCTCTACCCACTGCGACACGAGCTCGTTGTCTTGCAGGGTTTTGATCGGGAATATAAGCCATGGTAAAGAGCGCACACCGATCGGTAACAGGACTTAATTATCCCATTGTGCCTTGGGGCTAACTATCGAGCGGTGCCATCTGGACTGCGTGTCATCTTTATCCTCTCTAACCTGGAATTTGCCCTAAGTTTCCCTCTCTCACTCTCCCTCGTTCTTCCCCCATCAGTACAGGCAGATTCAGACCGGCAAAGCCAGCGCACAATTCAAGATCTTACCGCCTTCGGCCCGTCACATTTTGGGGAACCGGAGCAGCAGACCACAGCTGTCATCGACGGCACTCTTTCTCGTAAAATCGCAGAGTTTCAGGCGGAGAGAACACTTTTCCTGAAGGAGTTCGACAACAAAAACACTTCTAGCGAGGTATTCACGCTGGCCAGAAGCATGTGCTTCCTGCTGGGTGACATGACAGAATACACTCGGGGCACTGGAGTCATTCGTACGGAAGTGGAACTCATTCAGGTAATTTACTCAACCGCAATCCTCCTCCTCACCGATTTTACCTTCCAAAGTCAGAATATGTTTCTGAAAATGGTTGAGTACTGCCTGCTGCGCGAGTGGGCTATCTTCACGGAACTTGCGGTGCTGCCAGTATTCTGTTCGTAGAGAAGTGTCCTTCGTTACTGTTGCGTCGCTAAGGGTTGCTTTTAGTAGCATATGTCTGATAGATCGCGTCGCAGGTTGTCTGCCATTTTTTTTAAATCTACCTGACACCTGCTTTCATTTGAAATGACGGGAAGTAGGTCAACTTGACCTTTACGTAGATTTGCTATCTCATGAAATGTCAACCAAAAGGCTGAAGTGTGTTTCCAATTCGAAAGAAATCGCTTAAGTAAGGTTATAATATTACTTTTCGTGCAGCATTATTCCAAGATATGTCAGTCACGTCAGGATGCCGATTTGTTAACGAGTTTCTTTCTGAACGCCAGCAAAAACTGCACTCTGCGAAAATGCCTGCGTAAGTAGTATGAAATGTCCTAATCGATTTTCGATACACTTATAAATTCAACTTTATTTCTGCGAAAAACGCATTAAATATAATTTTTCTGACTCTGTTGATAGCAACTTACTCTTCAAATTTTGTATCTGAATATTGGGGATTTTGTTCTTATAAACATTTCTAATTAAGCGATTTTTAAGACTAAAATATTTATTTCTAAAATACCGTATCTGTCCATTTGCTAATGCTGTTTATGCAGTTTCCAATATGGTCCTCATTCATTGAAAACTTTTACAGACTCTATGTATCCTCTCGCTCATTACGTAGATAAATGTTTAATTTTCCTTAGACGGAATGTGTACATCACACAGTTTGGAAACCCAGAATGCAAGTGTAACAGCATGTTGACTTCAAAATTATCCAGTAAATGAGGTGGTTTTTTAAGTTAAAAATTGAAGGCTATGTTAGTTTCTACAAGACATGTACAATAAATATTCTTTGCGTGTTTTATGTTAAATATACCCTGAATATTTAACGAAATTTAAAATCAAGGAGAAAAATGCGCGCTATAAGAATGGTCCTTTGTTACAGAGTTTTTTTTGCATGTGGTCAGCATCTTGACGTGATTAAAGTATCGTGGTACCATGCTGCGCGGTCAATAATGTTGCAACTTTATTCAGGTAATATTTTCAAAATGAAACCAGAATTTCTAATTTCAGTTAAAAATTTCATCAGGTAGCACATCTACCGTACTTTGATCGTAGTCTGACATCCATGGTGACTAACGACCGCCTGCGTCCAGAACGTCGGAGAAATAGCCAAGAAGCTGAATTTCATTTCGCTTCTTCTGTTGGACCAAATGTTATTCCTGACTGTTGAGGTTCGTTCGTACATTTTTGCATGTATGCCTTCAGGTTACTTATGTGGGTTAACTAGGACGTCCTTGCTGCTCAGCTCCTAATCTAATTTCTTGTCTACATGTGCACGGTAACATACTGGCTTTTGACTGGGAAACGTTGTAACCACCTACAGTAGATTCCCTATCGCATGAAATTTCAACCGAAATTTTCAAATTTGTTTTTTATTCACATAAGTTACTTAAGTAGGGTTGTCGTAAAGATCATCGTGCAGACTAATCCCATGATACTTCAGTCACTATAGGATGACTGCTTTTGAACGAGCATCTTTCGGACTGCTTTTAAGAATTGTGCACTGTAAAATATGACTACTAAAGTAGTATGTAATTTTCTCACTGCTTTTAAAATTTTATATTTGAAGAAAGGGTATTTTTTGGATTTAAAAAACCTTTTAAATTGCTGACTTGTTTGGCTCTTTACTTGCCGTTTAACTGTACACGTTCTATGCAAGGAAAAATTTATTATTTCGCTACGGTATGAATAAGAGTTTATATGGTTCTCATAGAGTTGCGATAGATTTGGATTATGTTGTATACATTATAGGCAACATTAATAAACTAAAGAATGTATTAACGATGTAATATATATGAATATTCCATGTTCTTTAAAAATCTCATAATCAGAAACATTTTTAAAACCGAAAAGTACCCTTTTTCGAGTATCAAATTTGAAGCAGATGTAATTTGCTACCGAAAGAGTAAATGACATAATATTTTTAGGCATGTTTTCTATAAAATATATTTTAATTAATTTGAGCATCGGAAATCAGTGACAAAATAACATACTACTCAAGTAGTCATTTTTAAGGTTAAACCTCCTTACGGGCAGTCAGAAAACCGGCATCTCGTCACGACTGAAATATCTTTGGATTAGGCTGTACGAAAACCATACTTAAGTAATTTATTTGAACCAAAAACACATTTCTAAATTTTGGTTGACATTTCATGAGATAGGAAATCAACTGTATGTCAACCACTTCCTCGAGAAGCGTAACTACCTCTCATTTAATTGTCGTCTTAGGAAACATTTATTTATATTTTACTGTGAAGTGCCATACAGTTAACATTGCGCGTGTTAAACGCGAAAAAATAGGGTATACATGAAATTTAAAAAACAAGCAAAGGCAGTATTTCTGCGTGTAAACCGTACTCATAATATATTCAACATTGTACATTCTTATAAGTGTAGAATATGACATTTCTGTGTGCGAAACCTGCCTACGCAGAATGCATTGCGGTGCTGATCTATGTAAATACGTCAACATTTGCTCAGATATTTTGCATGAAAATTAAATAACTTGGAACAGTTCTTTCAAATTAAATGCATTCTCTATAAACTACAAATCGCGGAAAAGGTTTAAGACGAAATCTATGAGTTTCTAATGTGCGTTTTCGTTTAGGGAAGTTTACTTTAGTTGGGTTATAAGATCCATCATCACGCAGCATAATCCCATACTATTTCAGACAGACTGGAATGCCGGTGTCTGAATGCGCTTCTCTTCGACCACCTGAGACAACTGCAATTGGTGGATAGTGATTGATAAAATTTTGATTTTGATTGATTTTTGATTTTGGTTGATTTTTGATTTATTTCCAATGCCCTTAAATCTTAAAAGAGATTTTATCAAAGGCTTAAGCAAAAGTATTCTTTTCATACTCATTCCGTAGCCTCTTATTTCTTTTCAAATTATATACACGAAGAAAGTTTATCTCACAGTTTTGAAAAGACCTTTATTAGGAGATTTTAAGATACCACAATTTCCATGCAAATCGCATGTTATTTTTACATTTCTTAATGTCCCTCATGTAGTTAACAACTTAGTCAAAATTAAATCTGTAAAGTTATTAGCACTACATCATTACTTCTTTACAGTACAGATAAATATATGCTTTTCTGTGCACGAAAAGAAGAATGAAAACACTAAGCGTAACTACAATGGCAGATTGGACTAAAAGATATTCGGGCATCTGTAAAACTTTTAAATCCTTAGTATAAAGTTTCAAGAAGTGATTTATCATTAAATGAGTACAAAATAAAATAGTTTATTTCCTTTTTCTGTACACGAAATTTGGATTTATGGGGCATCAGAAATCAACAGGAACATGTGTGCTATTTCAGTAATCGTTTTTGTAACGACGTCGATGCCTGAAAACAGGTGAAAGGATGTTCCTGGCGTTTCTGACATACCTTGGCAATAGACTGCAAGTTAATTAATATAAAAAACTTATTCAAGTAAGCCTTCATAATTGAAAACACATTTTAGAATTTCGTTTAACATTTAATGGGGTTTTTCGCTGGCCAAGAAAGAAGCATTTTCTAAGACAACTGCAATTGGTGGATAGTGATTGATAAATTTTATATACAATTTTTGATTTACTGTCAATGCCCTTAAATCTTAAAAGAGATTGTATCAAAGGCTTAAGCAAAAGTATTCTTTTTATACTCATTCCATAGCCTCTTATTTCTTTTCAAATTATATACACGAAGAAAGTTTAATCTTACAGTTTAGAAAAGATCCTAATTAGGAGATTTTAAGATACCACAATTTCCATGCAAATCGCATGTTATTTTTACATTTCTTAATGTCCCTCATGTAGTTTACAACATAGTCAAAGTGAAATCTGTACATTTATTAGCACTTCATCATTACTTCTTTATAGTACAGATAAATGTATGTTTTTCTGTGCACGAAAAGAAGAATGAAAACACTAAGCGTAACTACAATGGCAGATTGGACTAAAAGATATTCGGGCAGCTGTAAAACTTTTAAATCCTTAGTATAAAGTTTCAAGAAGTGATTTATCATTAAATGAGTACAAAATAAAATAGTTTATTTCCTTTTTCTGTAAACGAAATTTGGATTTATGGGGCATCAGAAATCAACAGGAACATGTGTGCTATTTCAGTAATCGTTTTTGTAACGACGTCGATGCCTGAAGACAGCTGAAAGGATGTTCCTGGCGTTTCTGACACCTTGGCAATAGACTGCAAGTTAATTAATATTAAAAATTTATTCAAATAAGCCTTCATAATTGAAAACACATTTTAGAATTTCGTTTAAAATTTAATGGGGTTTTTCACTGGCCAAGAAAGAAGCATTTTCTAAGACAGGAACGGAGAGGTGTATTCCAGAAGGCAGTGGTGAACCCCTATCTCATTCGTTCTGTGAGGATGGATTCCAGATTTAATCCAGAGCGTTTGGCAAATATAATTCTTATTCCAGCGACTGTTGTGGCATCTTCAGACAGTAGTTTGTTACTCGTTTTTGGCCCAATAATTGAAATGTATCCGCTGCACAAAGGGCGCTTGTTCTCCAGTTAAATGTTCGCCCGAGTGTACGCTTGATGCAAATCAGAATTGCAAGCTCACATAAGTAAACGTTTCTAGTAACATTCCGGGTTGGAGCGCCGGATCGGTGTTTCAAACATTAGGTCACATTCGGTAATATCATGACTTATATTATTTGAGACTTATTGCACTGCGCATCAACAATATTGAGAAGCCGTCTCTCGTAAATTGAGTGCCCATTATATAGGTTACATGTCTTGAGTACCAGCCGGTCGTCATTATGGGACTTGTCAATATGAATACCCTCTATCACAGCACGTGCGCGACTCTGTTGTCAACCTGTGGGGTGTGGAACAAAACGTGAGGCAGATTCAGCGCAAGTCTGCTCTCACTTCAATCCAGCGTAAATCACAGTTCCTGCACCATCCCTCTGTTGTGGAGCATACGGCGGACCTCGTCGAAATCGACGGTCGAACTATCGTGTCGACCTGTCATCCTAGTCGTTTGATTGGGCACGTTCGCACCCTTGAATATCATGTTTCCATATGGATCAACTAGATCAGAAATCTGACGTTCGCAGAAATCGATTCAATAGATTCCGTTAGATTTTTGAAAGAGGCATATCATATCATTTTAATTCACATATGGCTCGGTACTCGCCGAAATTCCTATAAGGCGTTAAAGGATATCCCCTCGTTCATTTTTTTTTATTTCGCGATAAAATCTGCATAAGGTCTGCTTTTGCCCTATGTATAGAAATACCTGGAAGTCAAAGATTCGCCTCCATTCACGTAGAAAGTCTGATGAATCTAGAGCCCACTTTTATAATAACCATCCGCAACAAAATGCATATTGCTACTCATATTGTGCACAGTAGTCATTATTTACACTTTATATTCCTTATCAAGACAGCACGGGAGATATCACAGCTGGGCAGTCGTTTGAACTGCTTATGCAAAGGCTTGCTGATCACTGTCCTGAATCTACTCACAAACAGGACCTTCTGATGTACTTGAACAGGATCGCACTCTACTCCCACCAGTTAAACATCCTGAGTCGTGTGAAAGCGGACGTAAGGAACCTGTGTGGCGAACTAGGCGTAAGTGTGTATTCGTTTGCGTTTCCCGGTTTTTGTCTTTATGACTTTCTGTGAATTCCGCAGAAAAATGTGGTTATCAGCGTCAATGAAAACTGTCAGCCATTTTTTATCCATCTGTAGCTAGATAATGCACTTTCCTTGGTGGTGTCCGCAAAAAACCTCATGGCCGCCGTCACAGCAACCGTCAAGGTGAGCTACATTGCATCAAAACTGCCCGGAAGACCGCAAACCCCAGACCTCTGCTGGCAGCTATCGATTCCCGACCAAAGACCATTGCTCGAGGTCTCAACCGGAGGTGGCCAAAGTCCTGTGGACACCCCTTGTTCTTCGTTCAATCTGATACACAGAGTTGATTATGTCCACTGAACGTATCTGCGAAATATACTTTCACTAACTCAGATTTGCCCGAAAAATCTTTGACTCAGCCTTTTCAGCTTTTAATATTTTTTAAATGAAAGGCACCAGGTTTTTATTTTCAGGTGTTTTCTTTAGCATATTCATGGGCTCACTAATAAAAGTCACGTTAGGATGAAAAGAGCGTAAAACCATGAAACCGGTTAATCGAGTCGGCTGCTTTGACGGGTTAGATGTTAAGAAGAAGAAGAAGAAGAAGAAGAAGAAGAAGAAGAAATAAATCGCACGTTGATTAGTGAATTAATATTTTTAATCGAAATATGGTTACCATTTAGAGGGGACGTTTGAGAGGATAGCCAGCGTTTTTAACAGCCAAGGGAACCACGCACCGGTCGGAAATTCACACAAGAGTTCTTCATGGGTCTGGACTGGGTGGAACTGCATCGGGCCAGGAGGGCACGCCAGTAAGAGCCCTTTGTTTGTGATGATAAATTACCCGACGGGGCAGCCCGATGGCTTTGGTAGAATCAAACAGGGGGAGAAGGGTAAAGCAGCCGGTGAGAACAGCAAATTCGGCGTTTATCGATAATCTGGAGATCGTTGATTCGCCCAAGGAAAGATCGTCCGCTCTGGGTGACTATTTAAATGACTCGTTTTTGCACAAGCAATATGATCGTTGTGTCCTGATGAGCTAAATAACAAAATCAATAACCCATAAATACTGGAGGAGAAAACATGTAGGAAAAAGACCATAGTTAAACCTGTGGTAAGACAACAAGAAAAACCGTGAGGGGAATGGGCATTATTTGAGGGCAACCCCCCACCATGGTTTGACCCTCGCAAGTGCCAGTTTCTACCATATGCCCCACGGAATGAACGCAGACCCGGGGAATCGCGCCATCATTAGTTTGTAATGAGCCAGTCTTGCGCTGTATCTTTGACACCCTCCGCCCTCTCCAACTTTGCTCCGATGGTATGAGATTGTGAAGACGGCCGGAGGCGGGCGCGGGCGCAGTGGTTGAAAGGTCCATGGGTACATTTACGCAACGCATGCGCAGGAATTTGTCCTGGCCACATGCATAAGGCTATCTTAGGGGTGGTGTGGGTCGCTCTCGCGTGAGGATACCATAAAGTCCCTGATTAGAATAAGACGTTTAAACCTGACACTTTGTGCTGGGAAGGACTGAGTTATTTTGTTGCCTTCTGAGCCATGAATTGTAGCGCGGTCTAGTACTTATAAAGAAAGTTGATATAAGCGAACAGGAGGGTTCTAGGAAGTAGCTCAGAAAAAGAAGGAATGCTTTGTTTCTGGTTTCAAATAAATTTCTTATTATGGGTTTGTAAGACTGCACATACTCCATTCAAGTGGCATCATATCCGTCGTATTTTAAATGATCCTCCTGGACTATGCAACCTAGACCTGACAATGAATAATTGAAATTACATGTTTACTGGGCTTGACTTCGTAAGTGCCTACGTGGGTATCGTCGCTGAACATAGCCCACATCCATTACAAAATGTCTTGAGCAGCGCATGGCATCTCCTTAATGTCGAAAGGAGGAGTGTGCTTTTCCGAACAAGTAAAGTATGAAGCTTGTAGACGGGAAAACCTGAACACCAATAAAATGGTTGGTCGAGCTCAACATGTTTCAGGAATTTAAAAACGTTTCTAAAACCAACTTTTGCCCTTAATTTTAGTATTATTTTGAAAAAAAAGACAGAGAAAAAATGATTTTGTATCAAATATCTACAAAAAATGATATTTTAGTCATTTGTTTTCTATGAGCTATATTGAGGTACACAAGGACATTGAAAATAAATTTAAAAAAATGTTTTTTACATTTTATGAGATAGCTTATTGACTGCATGGGCGTCCTCAGATGTAGCACAGCCTGACAATCGTATGTCGTGAGCCACTCTGAGTCCCGTTTGAGTTCAGCGCATCTGCCACACAGCCTGTTGTGGAAACCAGACTTTGCATGCTACCTAGACGACAAATATCAATACTGGAAGAGAACATAATCGTCTACGGTAGGGTTTCCTTAAATATTTGCATGGGTGCGGTTCGATGCACTGAAACACAATAGCAAATAGATGCGGATTGATTGAATCACTTATAAAAAATTCCAACTGAGTGTAAGATGTTCAATGGCCAATTGGTGCTGAAGGCAGGCAGTACATGAATATTACGCACTTTGGTCGAAAAATCGAACAAATGGCCGAGTTGAGGGAGCACAAGCTGAAAAGTTATGGGGGAAGGTCGATGAGACTGGCCTGAAAGCAGGTAGTGTACGATGCGAAGTATGAAATGATGGCAAAAGTCTTACAAGAACAGCTCGCCTTGAAATCAGAGTTGTGCAGCTCTTCACAAAAAGGATATCCAAGCAACACTCCATTGGTCTCGCAAAAATATCATGAACTTGGCAGTTATGATTTTATGCAGAATACGTTGTAAGTGAGGCGCTCAACTAGGCTGACTCTGATGTTGGCACACCGATGCAAAAATTCCCACACATATACATTCAGGTGCAAGGTGTAAACGGAGTCTCATCAGAACCCGCGCATATCCAGCGGCTTTCGGTTAACGTGTACCGTGGGAAAGAATGACCCTGTTCCTAACACATTGGCAGTGCAACCTGTTATTGTGGGAAATTCCCCCAAATGGACACCAGAGGGATGGATTCGTGAGTTAAGTAAACCCTCGATTAAGGATCTCTCGTCGTTCCTCCAGAGAGATTAAACTCTTTTTAACACAGTCCAGCCTACTTTTAGTTTATTAGGCGGGTCGATTTTCATAACGTCTATCTTCAGAGGATTGGTTTAAACTCCATGACATACTGCTCAGAATTCTATTGAAAGATTCGATGGAAAATAGGAAATAAAGACCCTCGATGTCAAGAAACGCCCTAGCTCTAAAGTCTTGTAGGTACTTCAAACTTGGTTCTATTATTTGACAATCGGCGACCCCCACTTCTGTTGATTTTCTGGGATAGCATATTCTCCGATCGCAGACGTGACAGTGCTAACCTCTCCGAAACTTGTAAGGCGATGCATTTGCCAAATCACTCGTAAATAATTTGGCCAATGAAGTACACGTTTAAGGTGGGTTTTTCGGGATGAAGTTTTTGGCTTTTATAAACCCTCGGAAAGCCGTGTCAGGTTAATGGAAGATGAGGTTATTTTTCATGAATCCGTGGAAGATTCCAATTAAAACCTGTGACTTGAAACCCAGTCATACACTGTGAAAGGCATGCAAAGCTACAACAAGCAGCTTCCAACCATGGTGCTGTGGGAAGCAGTTTTACAATTGAACATGAACATGACCTTGATTTTCATATATCAGACCAAAATAAATAGTTCATAAAAAACTCATAACTGCTAAGAAAACGTGACATTTCAATGCTTTGCTGACGAAAATCTGCACGTCTTTAAAACGCTGGAATAGAACTGGCCAGCGAGCTACACCCGTCCATGTTACTGAAGACCTAGACTTATTCAGTCATCATTTGATTTTTTTATTACCAGTCACTCTAATTTGGTTTTAAGTTTATTTTCATAACCATCCTTGGCTTTCAAGATACAAACGCTTGTTGTGTGTCCATCGGACACTAGTTTCGATCCAGCGCATCTGCATGGCAGCCGGTTGTTGCTGGAATTTCCCACAAACGGAAACCAGATTGGGCGGATCCTATTGCCATGTAAACCCTTAGTGAAGGATTTTCCATCGCATTTTCAGGTAGCTTGAAGGGCGGCTAAATCAGTTCAAAACTTACATTTAGCGATCGATCTCATGAAATGTTAACCAAAATTCAGTAATGAAATGTGGGACAAGGAGATGTTGCTATATTGATGTTGCACTACTGATTAAAAACACACTTAGCCTTGAGCGAACAGATTACAACTGTTATTCCGCCTTCACTCCTGAAATCGAAGTGTAACTTCATCTGTCAAATCAATTTTTGTTAACATTTGAAACCGATCATTTTGCTTATCCGACCAAAAGTCATGCTGTATTTAAAAAATGCAAAGTTGCTAAGGATAGGGAATAGTTGAGTGTTTCACCCATGAAACTCCACAAGCCCATATAACGCTGGATTATAAATGACCTGCGAGATACACGCATCCATGTTATGAAAGACCTAGATCCACTCAGTCAGCATTTAAATTTTTATTACCAGTCACTACCATTATGGTTTCAGGTAAATTTTCCTAAACATCCTTGTCTTCGAAGATAACTGAGACCTAGTGTGCAATTGGTTTAATTCTTTTCAGATTTAATTATTTTATTAAATATCTCTTCGTCTAGTCGCCTGTCTAACCCCACAGAAGAGCCACGCACTCTGCCATTTTCGCTGTTGTTATTGTCGTTTACATGGCAGCAGGAGGTCTAGGCAGTGGTTGTCGTAGTTATGCACAATGACCGGTTTCATGAAATGTTAAGCGAAATTCTGAAACGCGTTTTTGACTTGGAAGGATTACTTAAATAGTATTTCGATAGTTGTTGTCGTGTAGCATAATCCAACGATATTTCCAGTGCACCAAAATGCCGGTTTTTAAGTGCACGTTTTTGGTCGCCTGCATAATTTTTTTCCCTAAGCGAAAATACCTGCTGCATTATTATGCACTTTTTACTGATTTTCAATGTTAAATGTATTTTCGATAAAATTTAAACAAAAAACATTCTTAATTTTGTTCAGTTGATAGAGAATCACGTCTTCCTCACATTTTATTCTCGAAGGTTTTTATACGTTTTTATACGTTTAAAAAGGCGACTTGGCTAGCATACGCACTGCTTTCGATAACTTCTCTTCAGGCCAGTACAGTTATAGGAAAACGTTGGAATGGAGTAAAAATTAAAACATTAAATCGATAATATACGTCTGGTTGTGTGGGTTATCTGACTGGTGTGCATAGGGGAAGGATTATAAGAAAAAGTATGATAATCGGCAGTGAGTGTTTGGTAGATCCGTTCCAAGAGGAGGTGGAGGACATAGATGGCGCGGGAGAATGCATGCATTTAAGCGGTCGTTGGCCAAGTTAACTGCGGAGCTTGTACGAGGTTCTTTTTTGCGCACAAGGCCGGCTTCTTTAACCTAATGGCAGTCGCTTCTGCTGCTGCTACTGGACGTTGACCCAGTGGCTTGGGGTAGTTTGGTAGGACCTTATAAATTACACGGAAAGATTCGCTGGGGTCCACGCTATGTCCGGTGTCAACAAGATGTGCAAGGATGGCGCTTTTTATGCTCTTGATTTCGCCTTTGTTCAGCCATGTTGGGAATGGCTGTACCAAACACTCACTGCTGCTTATCATAGTGTTTATTTTCACACTGTTTCTTATCATTCTCCCCCTATGCACACCTCTCAGACAACTATTATATAAGCAGTCATAATTAAACAATTTTCTTTTATTCAGCCAGTCAATGAGATATAGATTTAAACGCCAGCATCTTGGCGCATCTGCCCGTAAGCTGGTCGCCATTATAATCTTCCCTCATCGCAAATGCATTTCGGTTAACATTTCATCAGATTGGTAACTGATCGTATGTGCGTTTCTTGCGTACTTCACATCTATGAAGATTGTTCCACCTCACCTTCTGCCAAAGAAGAAACCCAAATTCGACTATCCCAAATGTTTTTTTTCTCTAACTTGCAGATTATTTTTATTTCCGCACTCAGTTTTTTTCAGTCTTTAATTGTAATTCTGTTCTTTTTCGTCTAAGTAGCTGTGCGCTAGGTTCTTATTCTCCCTCGACCTCTTGTAACTTTTGACTGATGACTTAACATCATCCAGTGACCGTTAATGAAGTGTTTGTTGGCTTCTCTGCAAAAACTAAGGTTTTTGTTCGAATTCTTAAGGCAGACTACGATCAAGTCTCGACGCGGTCGTTGGAAACGAACTCATAGTTATTCACCAAGTAGCAGCTTAGTATGTCTTTCAATTGTGATCATCTTCTATTCCCGAATCACTCGGATTTCCTTACATTTCCCACTCGGAGAATACAGCAGAAAAGAAATATCCCACTCCATTAATACAGGTCACCTTTCAGTAAATTACTGGCAAGGTAAATATTCTGGTGTTCTAACCTCGTTTTATTCTGCCTTTCCATTCCTCATTATCTCTCTATTTTGACTTCCACCTTATTAAGCTTCGTAAACATGTTTGCTCATTTAAGAGTTAGCGCTTCTATTACATGCCTCTGACTTTGCCTGTCGAGATATAGATGCTGGAATTTCCATCTCCCTTTTCTCCTTTTCTCCTTTCATTTTTTTCTGCGTTGCTAATGAAGGGAGTTCTAGTTATTAGACGTCCCGTTTGTAGACTCCATTTTGTACTCTCTTTCCAGTCAATAGCTAATACGACAAAAATATAACCGTCAAGCATATTTTTCAATCGAATTTTTATTAGCGATGACCAGTCCTTTCACAGAACCCAATCTGGCATGGCCTTTCTTGCATCTTTACCGCGTTCCAGCGTATTGCCGATTTTTAAAACCATCGGTGCTGTAATTTGCAACATTTAATGGAACCGAAATATGCCAGCTAAAACTGAACTTTTTAATAAAAACTTCCAAAATATGTAGCTGCTTCCTTTATTCTTCAACATTCGTCAGTTTGTTTTAGCATCGATGGTAAACGCATGTTCTATCGAATACTCTTGAAGCTTTATTTAAAATAATGTTCTTTCTGTATGTGTTACCAACACAAATGCAACAGCCCAATCAAAAGTAAGGCATTACAGGATATTGGAAATGTTTATAATATTTTTAGAAAATAACTGCACATCTTTTTCCTGCTTTACCCAAAAAAGCACGCTCTAACTTTAGTGCCAGTCTTTTATGTGCTCTCTTCTATGGCCGACATCTGTTATTTCTTTCTGTTCGCTATCTTAATACAATGACATTTCACAGTCGTCAGTTATTTTGCCAAAAAAATACTTCACAATGCCGTTACCGCCTCCCCCCGCTCTGTCCTGCTTTCTGCAAATTCCTAACCGTCACCGTAAGTGGACGTAGCTTCCGCCATAGGCCGCTCTGCAGTTGGACATATCAACGATCAGACTTGCCCCTTGGCGTGACTAATGATGTGTAATGCAACTGAAATATAGAAATTGAGTTAATTCCACGAGAAAAAGTCGTCTTTTCTTATGCACCTCTTTTTACCTTGACACCGGATCAGCTACATCCTGGCCTTGCTGAGTAAAAACAGTTTTTGGTGAGATATTTGGAAATATAGTCCTTAAGCAAGGTTTATTTACATGAATGAAGGCGAATTTGCGAGCCTTAGGTTTTTGTGGTGAATTAAATGAAAGTGCGATCACTGAGACAGAACTTGGTATCAATGTTAATAAAAATACGACTCAGGCTCTTAACTACCATGGAATCCATCCGATAGCGCATAAAGGTGGCTGTGTTAGAGCACATTTCTAAAGGGTATTACTACATTGCAGTAAACCATAGGGGCAATTAAGAGATCTACGGCATCTTCGGGACCAACTGGTAAGGAATGGATACCCGAACAGCTTCGTAAGTCGATATCTCCACGGGGAAAAAAATTGAGGAGAGCCAACAAGATTCAGGCACCCTTTACCATCCATGAAGTAGGTATCAGAGGTAACGAGACGTATCGGCCATTGTGCGACAGCTGTCATGCGTAACCGAATCCTGTAAATGAAGGATCGAACGCACGCAGGTAAGCAATCTGGTGTCATTTATCAAATCCCATGTTGTGACTTTTCTCGACATTATACAGGGCAGACCGAGCACATAAGGCAGTGCGGGGAAGCGACCCATGGTCTCCGATCGCTACCCACAGCACGGAGGATGGCCATAAAATTTAACTTCGCGAGCCAGCACTAAGAAGGAGCGGGAATTGCTGGAGGCTTGGGCGTCTGATAGCAACTTCAGTAATGGGCACGATGGTATATCCCCCTGCTATCACACTTTTCACTTGATCGCGCTGATAAGAGGTGTGGACCAGTTTTAGAGCCAAGGATGCACGACGTCACGACGCCGTAAGACGACTTGAACTCAGCCTCATCACGAACAGCACACCCGACATTCTTAACCTCCCTTCCTCTTTGTCGGACTACGAAAACGGCTTATTTGTTGGAGCATTCTCATAGTCTCTGATGATGGCCTCCAGTATGAGACGGAAATCGCAAGCTTATATACGTACTGTCCCAATGATCTCGCTTTTATTATCTTTGCACGGTTTATTCTCTCCCCTCTCTCCACCCTGTCTCCCTCCCTCTGTAATTTTCTGCTTTTTGCGTTCGGAGAAATAAGGTTTAAATGAGAGCAAATTGACCATGTATATATCTTATGTTAAGCCTGCTATTTACTTATAATTGTTCTATACTGTGAACCACTAAAACCTTTTAAAACCTTTTTCAAAGCGGTTCGCGCTCTTTGACGAAGTATTTACTCTGCCTTGGTTCTACTTGTTTCATCTTTCGGGTGAGAAAGTATCCCAAAAACCCGTTTTCTTTTCGCTCTTAGCAAAAAGAGTAGTTAGTTTCCTAGAATATGCATTTTTACCGCAGGTTCGTTTTTTTCATATACATTGCTCGATTCGGACCCTGGTTTTCTACAAGAGAACTCTCCTTTCGATTCTCAGCCAGGAATAAAATTTTATCATGTCCCATTTAGGGTGTGTTCCCTCAATGACAGTCCACTAGCTAATTTCTAGCAGTCCGTGTACATGGAAAATTATACAAGAAGCAACAATCGGAAACTCATTTGGTCTAGTTAATCAACTCCCTCACAGCAGGGTGTGGTTTCATTACCAGCTCTGTCCGCAAGGAAGGGATGGAGACAGCAGGTCTTCATGAGTAATTCATACTTTTCTTGTCTGGTCGCCTCACCCTCCGTCCCGCCCCCTACCCCAAGTGCTTGCCTTTCTGTTGTAGTTACTGCACCTTGTGTTACGTTGGTGCGTCGTGCGCATGCGTGTGCAGTTTCCGGGTTCAACTGGGCGTTGTTCCGGAAGTTAGAAGCCATCCCCTAGCATCAGGCGCTGTTGCCTTCGTCAGAGCCCTATTGAAGTGGATTTTTATTTATTTAACTTCTCTCCAGACGCTCAAGCATACGACAAGTGCCCGCTCAGTAGCTGTTTCACTATTTCAGAGATCAGACAGAGAGCAACAATAGGAAATAATGCATATGGAAGAAGATATCACAATATTCTCCAAGCGGACGTCAGACTCAGATGACGATTGTTTTAGACGAGGAGAAATAAAGTTTTCAGGTCTCGGTGAACCAAGTCGAGTAAGTGGTTCTTCAGTTGCTTTTAAACTATGCTCACGCATATGGAGCCTTTGAATCTTAACTTCCACTTGTGAATTCATATGCATTTAAGATACTCCAGTGAAGGTTTTTGGTGGAGCATAAGTATTTTAACCTTTTTTATAAGCTATAAAACATTCCGAAATATTGCACCCTTGCTTAGGGCTTATCCCTGCGAAAGCTCTTGACCGGAGTCAAACGGATGGAGATTCAGTATCTTCTAAAAAGACTTATCAACGCTAAATATTTGTCATTTTTTTCTACGCAAACGATTTGCGTGAAAATTCGGCATGCTGCA
Source organism: Schistocephalus solidus (assembly GCA_017591395.1). Lineage (NCBI taxonomy): Eukaryota > Metazoa > Platyhelminthes > Cestoda > Diphyllobothriidea > Diphyllobothriidae > Schistocephalus > Schistocephalus solidus. Next base: position 46,695 of record WEDG01004907.1, on the reverse strand, counting down.
TTACAAGCGGGGCACTCCATTAGGTGTGTGTGGGCAACCAAGCCCAATTGGGAATAAGATCACGGCTCTTGTTTGGGATCACGTAGTTTACGTATTTAGAGAGCAGGCCCCACTCTGCCCTTGACTTCGCTCTGGGTGGATTCAAATATCATCGAGGCCGCTCCGTACTGGGTCGATTAATTCCCTATGCTTGGTGAAAGGTCTGCAGGAATACTAATGTCGTTCCGAGGGAACTCTGAAGAGGAGGCTGAAGGGAATTTAACGTAATGAAAATTTGTCTGCCATTATGTTTCAGGTCGGTCAGTACTGCAACCAAACATGCTAATTATGTTGGCTTTTCAGAAACATTGCGAAGACCAGCGTTGTTTTAAAAAATTTAGCAGAGCATACCACCTGAGTGTTAACCTTTCAACGAGCAATTGAAACTCTCTGTTGCCCCAAATGTATTTTGATTGCGTGGGTTCCTATTTCACAAAGGCTGTTTAATAAAGTGGCCTCATTGTCTGGAGGTCTTACATTCCCACTTATATTACATTTGGTCCCCTCTCGAAACCTAACACGTTATCCGAATTATCTGCAGTCTATCGCCTTCTGTTCCCTGAATGTAATCGATTCGGACGGGAAAATGCACCCATGGATGGAGGGGATCCATCTGGTCAGTCACACACAGGCGCTGGGGACTATAAGAGTACTCCTGCTACAACTGGCGTGCACTTCAAACCGAACGCTCAGCGGTCTATGGAATTAATCCAGGACCAGGAGGCAGAGTTCTTTTCTGATCTAGCCGCATAGAACGCTGCCGATCGAAGAAAACGTGCTAAAAAGCATAGGTTTTCCACATCAGTGACTGCGTGTTTGTTGTTTTTTTTTCTATGCTGTCCACCCTTCACTGTGTATAAGGGGTATGCGCTACTTGTGGATTTAAATTACTCAAGGTTATTTTAAGCGCAATGACTGTCTAGGTGAGTTTTCGCGGTTAATTATCAAGAAATACAAAGTAAATTCCATTCATATACAACATTACTACAGATTTAAATGGAGAAACTCTTCAAGCATCTATGAAATTTACGATGAGAGACGTGTCTCCTGGAAATGTCAACCAAAATTCCAAAGTAGTAGCCGTCATCAGTTAGTCATACTCATACCCAACTTCAAGTGGTGCACCAGCCGAGTGCCGAACCTTGCAGCGCTCTTACCCACTGCACCACGGACTTCTTCTCTTTGACTGTGTAAATCGGGATGGATGGCAATCGTTGATGAACTCTCACCAATCGCTAACGGGACGAGCGTGTTCCATTAGCCATCGGTGAGTGTTCATCGGCGAAGGACAATAACATTACTCATATGCACTTTTCCGCTGATTTCCTTTGCTTTTTATACAAACGGACGTGTTTTATTCATTGAATGAACAAAATAGCCTTTCTATAATCATAGTGTAGATATGAATGTCTTCTTCCAATTTTGTGCTTAAGGAGTGAAATTTTTTAGTTTAAAAGGTTCGCAAATACGAAAACTACAAGACACTGCAATGTCGTTTAAAATAGCATCTTATCTGTTCGTTTACTAAAACTTCTTATTAAATATGAAAATTGATAAACATTTACAAAGAAATTTAAAAAGAATTTCTGATACCTTTTTAATAACATAGAGACTGCATGGCATTCCTCAAAATTAAATTTCTACAACTTATAGTTTTCAAACCCTAATCGCAAGAAAAATGGCAGGTCAGTCTCAAAAGTAAATGACAATTGAAATAATTTTTTAAAACTAGAAGATAACCTTTCATTAAAAATAAAATTGAAATTCATATTATTTTTAACATTATTTATACAATTAAAGATTTTTCAATTTGCTGGGATATCGAAAATTTACTGCTACTATGCAGGTTATCTAAGTAGTCGTTTCTATTGAGTGTGGTTTTGCAAGCGATTGGAAAAACACACCTTCAAAACCAACAACTTAGTCCAGCCGTCCTCCCTTTCGTGTAATATTTTCCACGTTAACATTTTGCAATGTGCTTCGCATGTTTCGACGGTTAAACTTCAACAGTAGGATTCAAGCTATTTGAGTTGTGTGTCTGCACACCGAAGGGATTTACTGATAACCAGTTTATATGGCTCATCTTCACCCCTACGGCAGCTTTCTTCATTAGCACTGTTTTATTTTAATAAAATAGCCTACATTTCGGGAAGACGTATGTATCCACTTCTACCAACGTCGGCTGTTTGTATAAGCAGAGCACATTTGTTGAATTGTTGACTTATTAGAATCAAAAAACAGTTTCTTCATTCCCGTTCTCTGACCGTTGCCGAATCAATTTAGAGTGGGATCCGTGTGTAGGCTCTGGTGTCTAATAAAATATTCATAATTCCTTGTTTAAAATCTGGAAAAATTAATACGCGGACTTTGAGCGAATCCGTTGGAACAACCTTCATCAGGCTCAATCCGAAATTTGATAGGAATATTTGAGCTGAAATTCATCAGCTACTGTGAGGAAACTGTGGTATATTTGCAAGCTGCTAACAGGCAGTCAGGTGTATATACTTAGTATAAATGTTCTTGGAAATTAAACAAAGCATGGTGGAAAATGACGTTCATATACCAGAAATTACACAGGTAACGCTGGCAGACCCACTGATGAGCCGGACCCCTCGCAGCTGCATATTGCAGCGGTGAAATCTCAATGAAGCACGCGTCTGGGTTCAAGCTAATACCTGTATTGTTAGTATAATAAATACTTACTTAATATTGTTATATTAAAAATCATGAACCTCAGACCAAGCTCCAACCGGCTCCGGTATCTATAGGCACTGATCTAGGATTTACGAGATTATGGTTTTTGTTACAATATAACCCATTTATTTCACTCTCAGCGAAGGAGCAGTGTGAGATTGGTATGCCTTCAACTGACAACTTTAGTCCGCATGTTCAATAAGCCGTTAACTCCATGAAATATTGATCGAAATGATTCTAGGCATTTCCAATTGGAGGACTGTTTGTGTTAGGCTCCGCAGTGGATTCTGCTATACTGCCGAATTTTAATATGAACCCCTCCAAATGTTTAAAAAATTATACTTGGAAAACACTAAATGCCGACTAGCCTAGGGTTTTAACAATACCTTCCATGGATGTGCAATGTAAACCCTCTAATGTCGACAAACGCTGAATATCACGTTATGTATGCCATAGACATTCGCGTCTAGGTTAAACTAGGCTAGCGGGTACTTTGGTCTCTGTAAACATTTTAAGTATCAGCGTCAGTTGCACGATCGCATGCTTATTTAGGCAATATTGGTACTTTTAGGATTGTAACTCCACTCATATAATTGTTTCTAGTTTAAGGCACGTCGGAAATATTTTTGATTCCTTTTTGTTTGTCAGTGAATATGCTTCATCAACACAGTCAAATGTACTTTAGCGTTTTACTTTGGCCCTACACGCAGTATGTTCGTACACCGAAGGTGCCCAATGAGCAGCAATTTACGAGGCTCTTCTCCTCTATTTGGCGGCTTTCGCCCCCAACCCTGGTGATCAGTGTGCATGGATCCTTTGCCACCCTGAAGAAGCGTTTCTGCTCCACTCTCAAAAAGGGCCTTTGGAAGACTATGGAGAGCGCTGGTTGGTACTTTGAATGTTTTTACTTCAACTCCCCCGCCCACTCATAAACAACCTCGGCAGAACTAATTTTATGGGAAGTTAACGTCAGTACGGCAGACAAGTAGCATGCTCAGATAGCTGAACCGACGTCTCCAATGTGTATAAAAAATGTATATTTTCAAGTTACAGTGCATTAGATTTCACTACTTAAGTCACCAGTTAGACAGGCCAGAAAATTCTTCAGAATAAATTGCAACGAACAGAACCAAATACCATTTGTTTTACTCCGCTTTTCAAGGCTACCATTCTGCTTCATCCGGTCGACGACTGCTCCAAGTCAACTCCAAAAAAATTAAAACTGAAGAGAAAGTTGTTTTTAGGAAAGGGAAGGATATCACTTTTTGACTGCAGACGCACCCAATTGATCAGCGTGTGTCTCTGATCAACGTGGAACTCCGCCGGGCTAAGAGAGCTCGGCATTGAGGGCTCTGGAAGGTTTGGCACCTTAGGGTGGCTAAAGCAGAGGTGGATTGTATGGCGGCAGGTGCTTGAAGCGGGGTCGAACGACAGTAGCTACTTGGGTGCCCATCAGTAAATTAGCACTTGTAGACTAACTCGACTGACTCAAGATGATCACCTATTTAAACAACCTCTAGTCCAGGGAAATATTTGGCCAGATCGCAATATATGACCCAACTCAGGGAACCGCTTGGGTATTAGGGGTTTTATGGGTGGGGCTAAATGGAGAAAAGGAGAACGCCAACTCAATACTGACCTAAGTAATTCCTAGCCGGATTTGTAGGATTGCACATTCATTTGTTGTCCCGCCACATGCAGCTCGCGAGATATGGCGGCTTTACGTCACCCCGACCAGTGTGCGCAATCCCATTTCTAGTGGACCTGTTTCACGGACCCTCGACGGGAGCAAGAATGGCGCTGGCTCTGCGCGATCTTTTAGTACCACAGCAAATCTGATGCGTTTTGAAACTAATGTTGCATTTTAATAATCGTCGCCGGGAAATTTTCCCTTTGACCCGATAATACGGTTCTATTACCCTACTAAACCGGCAAGGACTGCTTACCATATGGAGCACGATGGATAGAGTAAGGGTTAGCTCGCCATTTAATCCACTCCTATAGTAAGCACTCACGTATTATTTGTTCCCTGCGTTAGGTCGCATATGGCGATAGTGTCAAATACTTAAAATCATTTTTTGGGAGAAAATGGAGAACGCTCGTTGTTCCTTTGAAAGAAATCATTCCGTTTTTCACCCATCCACATGCACCCTCTTCAAAACCGGTTTCACTGAATGCACGTGTCATCCTCCAGTGGCCGAACGGCGGACATCAGGGCTGCTTAAAAAAAACTATTCAGACCAACATGTCCAATTATCTGACTCAACGTCTCATGGGTGTCAAGTGTGGAACTTTTTACACTTAAGTATAGTGGAGGACGATTCACCTGGTCAACTGCTTATTCGAATGTGTGTACGATGCCGGTTGTACTTCCGACAGTTCGCTTAATGATTTGCCCAAGTCAGAACTATGAACTACTGGGCTGTACGGCTAGCCCCTGCCGTGGGCAGGTAAGGAGACCACTCGCCAATTCTTGGTTCACGTAAGTGGGTTATATAGCCCACTGATGGATAAAAATGCACATCTGTGATGACCCTACACAGAAATTGATCTCTCAGACCCAAGAATCAGAACCAGAATGGTAATTTTCAGGAGCTATTCTCGAAGACAACTCCCAAAGTTACTTGAGTAAGGGGGGACCACTTTGACTTTATCCCTAGTCAGAGGGGAAAGCACACTACCTCTCTGGTCAAGGCCCATGTGACGGGAAACGTTTGATGAGACCGAAATTCTCGCCAGAAGTGACAACCGCATGAGCCCTGAATTGCTAAAAGCATGGCTCTCTGACCCGCAGTCGATTACTAAGCGCAAGGACATTGCGGCTCCCTTTTCTACGTTATGGTATTGCAGAGCGGGGAGGATGCGGGTAATCAGCAGTCCCGGTAACAGCGAGCAACGTTGCAGAGTAATCGTCACGCCAGGAATCGACAACGGTGATAAAATCACGGCAATCAACTACTCGGCTACGGACCAAACAGCAATAAATGCATCAATTACGACTTTAAGTGAATAAGAAGAAGAAGAAGAAGGTTGTTCGTTCACCGGAATCATGGCTTTATTCGTCTGAACTTTTGAACTCTAACTGGAGTTCATCGTTAGAGATAAAACAGAAATATAAACGAGTAACATTTATAGGGGAGGAGGGGGCAGGGGCCAATCAGAAGCTACAGATGCCAGTCCGGAGGGTGACTACACAGGGCCTTGATTGCCAGTGCCAGATCGATAAATCGATTGACCGAGTTCTCATCGGAGGCCCAGGCTTCAATCCATTCTCGGCTTGTCTTGCCTCTGGTGTGGGTGTTGATCTTCGTGGCTGCGAAGTTAAACTCGTGACCCATTTCGTAGATGTGGGAAGTCACTTGCGATAAACCGTCACCCCGTCTCACAGCAAACTTATGCTCGTGTATGCGCGATCCACGCATACGTCCAGTTTGTCATGTTTAGTTACAGGAAAAGTTTTTGCACGGGATGGGATACATTTCTCCCGACTGCTCATTCGGATTTAATCTATCCTTGATTCTCATGACCTTACTGTGCATGGAAGCCTTGGGTCGGTGTGCGATTCCGACACCAAGTCCCGCAACAATACGCTCGGTCGCTTCTGACACGTTCTTGATATATGGCATCGCATGCCATATCGTAGGGGTTGGTTCTGGTTGGGTCCTCCGCGGTCGAACACGTAGTCATCGGCTTATGAACGCCTTCGGATAGCCGTTCCGCATAAACTGGTCTCGGAGGTAACGGGCCTCCAGGGCTTTTTCCGCTGGGTTGCTGCAATGAGTCTGGATACTCTTGAATAAGGCATCCGTTAACACGGCCATGGGCAGGGGAAGTTGTCAGGCGATTTATCAAGCAGATGACGCGAGTTCTGATCGATGACTGCCACCGGCTTCTACAAAAATACAAGGCTGTGATCGAACAAAATAAGCGAGAGTGTGCGCGCGTTCTCGGTGAGGCCATAACTGAGGATCTTGGTAAGACAATCTCGGCTCTAGAGCAGCACAGAAAAGCCAAGAAGCGAGTTATTTTGGAACAAAAACGGAATAAGTTACAAGCATCCGACACAAGAAGCTCGAACTTGGTCCACAACCTCACATCTAAGCAACTAACTGAGCAACAATTACGGGTGCTGCGGCATGAAGCTTGTTTTAACACCGCCGATGCCGACGCTGTCGACTTTACTGCAGCCCTGGAATCCAGCCTTGTGAGAACCGAAACAACCGAGGACGAGAAACACTCCGTCCGACAACGTGTTACATCTTTGCTGATGGCAAACAGACCAAACCAATGTGTTTCGAATAGTGAGTCAAAAGCTATGAAATAACTACGGACGGATGAAAAAATTATCATTCTACCCGCTGATAAGGGGCGATCAACTGTTGTAATGAATTGAGAAGACTGCAATGAGAAAGCTAAGGCTCTACTTGATGATAGAGAATTTTACAGACCAGCACAGGACGCCGAGCCAAACCGGTAGCGAATCGGTTGAATAAATTACTCGGAGAATTCAAACGCCAAAATGTGATTACGAAGAACGATCGGCGCCAAATGAAACCTACGGATACGGCTCAGGCTCGCTTCTAGGGTCTGCCAAAGTTCCATAAACCAAATGTTCCACTGCGGCCAATAGTCACACTGAAAGGCAGCCCCACTTATAACCTAGCAAAATGGATGTACTCGAAATTGAAATTCCTCCAAAACAATTCGCCTACCTCAGTCCGTTCGGCCTCCCAATTCCTGGCAGACCTCCAAGGTTTAAGGATTCAATCGGACGAAGTGATGGTCTCTTTTGACGTGACGTCCTTACTCACATCCATCGCGTCGAGATAAGTACAAGAAGTCCTACGCAGGAAACTTGAGGAGTCATACGACGAAACCCAGAGTTGTCTCAAGATTAAACACCTTATGAAGCTATTCGAATTTTTCCAAAAGACCTACTTTCACCTCTGCCGGAGAAACCTATGAGCAGATCAAGGGAACTCCAATGGGCTCCCCAATCTCCGGTTTAGTGGCAGAATTGGTCCTACAAGAGCTGGAAAAGATCGCTTTCCACAGGACAGCAGCCTATCTTTTGGTGCCGTTACGTAGACGACACATTTGCTATCCTGATGAGGAACATGCTGCAGCATTTCCATGATCACCTTAACTCGTTTTTCCCAGATATACAATTCACGAGGGAAAAAGAAAAAGAGCAGCAGCTCCCCTTCCTTGATGTACTCGTCAGGTGACGTCCCAACGGCGAAATAGAAACGGCTGTCTACAGGAAAGCAACAGACACCACACAGCTTCTACATTTTAACAGCAACCATCCGGTGGCTCACAAACAAAGCTGTGTGAGAACACTATTCAAGCGCATCCAGACGCATTGCAGCAACCCAGCGGAAAAAGCCCTTGGAGGCCCGTTACCTCCGAGACCAGTTTATGCGGAACGGCTATCCGAAGGCGTTCATAAGCCGATGCCTACGTGTTCGACCGCGGAGGACCCAACCAGAACCAATCCCTACGGTATGGTCTGCGATGCCATATATTAAGAACGTGTCAGAAGTGACTGAGCGCATTGTTGCGGAACTTGGTGTCGGAATCGCACACCGACCCAAGGCTACCGTGCACAGTAAGGTCATAAGAATCAAGGATAGATTAAATCCGAATGAGCATTCGGGAGAAGTGTATCGCATCCCGTGCAAAAACTGTTCCTGTAACTACACAGGACAAACTGGACGTATGCTTGGATCGCGCATAAACGAGCATAAGCTTGCTCTGAGACGGGGTGACGGTTTATCGCAAGTGACTTTCCACATCTACGAAACGGGTCACGAGTTTAACTTTGCAGCCACGAAGATCAACGCCCACACTAGAGGCAAGACAAGCCGAGAATGGATTGAAGCCTTGGCCTCCGATGAGAACTCGGTCAATCGATTTATCGATCTGGCGCCGGCAATCAAGGCCCTGTGTAGTCACCTCCGGACTGGCATCTCTAGCTTCTGATTGGCCCCTGCCCCCTCCTCCCCTCGTTTATGTTTCTGTTTTATCTCTAACGATGATATCCAGTAAGAGTTCGAAAGTTAAGACGAATAAAGCCATGATTCCGGTGAACGAACCACCTTCTTCTTCTTCACTTATACACACACATGGAATGCGGACTTTCACCTCCATTCAATTACGACTCCCAGTGATAAACACGAGGACTGCCAACGATAGGAGACTTGTGATGGTCCGACAACCATGCCCTATAAATAATTCGAATCTTGTTCCCCGGTTATCATTTTGTGCAACTGTCTCTGGTGATGGGTTCGAGAGAGAATCCGAAACGTCTGGTCAATTGATACCATGCTCCAGTGATCGCCTTTTTTTCTGAACTGCTTCCTGGAACTCACCTGTTCGCATCTACCAGCAAACCGAAATTAATTTAAGCACAATGACTGCACTCATGTATGAAATAACGTCCATGCAAATACAGAAGCTGAACAAATAAAAAGGTTACATAAAAAAAAATAGAAGGTCAGTAATCACAAAATAAAAATTATTTTTACAAGCACGAAATGTGAGGGGTTGGTCAGTTTGGACACCTATACGTGTCTTTTTGAGTTAATCTTAGTCATTAAAGCTTGCTTTAACCATAAAATGTAGAACTTACCTTCAATATCTTAACCTTACTTAAGACTTAAAACTGAAATCTTACGTTCGAACCTTAAGCGTAACGTTAAACCCAACGCTGAGCTCTAATCTTCTAACCCTAACTCTAACCCCAACCTTAAATCCCTACACATGCTAACGTTAATGATGCGCAGCAACTTAAATAAAATAAGTAGGCAAGTTTTGCAACAGCGACTGGATGGGGGGTCATCGCCTAATTTAATCGAATTAGGCCTTCGATTCACACACACCACATCCATACTGGTTGAAAACTTGCTTCCATCAACCTTCGACATTCATTGTGTGCGATACACCATAAAGGTCTCATTATGAAGATACAGTTGCAGGCTGATCCACATTTAGGAGGAAACTCAAGTTATCCTACCTGTTAGTGGCCTTCCGGGCCAAGATATTCAATTCGGTATGATGACTCTGGAGCATGTTAATTAGTAAGAAAACTAAGGACCAATTACGAGCTGAATTGAGATTGTCTACTCTATCTTCGCCCCCATTATGTATCCGCCGTAAGTCCAGGCCAAGTTGAATCATCTTCACCTCGCATAAGGCACAGGGGGTAGTTGCGTGGGAATTCGCTCACAGGTACACCAACTGCACAGCATCTACCTCACAGTTGTCCCTCAAAGTCATAGCGTTGTATAGGTAAGACAAAGTATAGACTTCTAGAGTTGAGTGCAGGCCCGATTGGGGTGACAGAGTCAAACAGCCCGTCTCTACGGGCCACACGTGATCCGGTTGCCAAACCCACACCCACCAGTTATTTATGCAGAGGTTTAAAGTATCTTGTAAGTTATATTGTCGTAACGGCGACGTTAAGAAACAGTCATTGCAGTTAACTTCTCAGTCCTATGCAGGACTGGGTGACCCTCTCAGTTGACAACCTTCCATGCCATGAATAATAGCGCCTCATGGTAAATTTAGGCCCGCACGTTTAATCTGCTGAGGAAAGAGCAGATGTGCATTCACTACCGAACCTGCCACCTGACAGGCGATAATATTAGGCGTAATGACTGACATGACATGAAGTCGCCGTCTAATGCACGTCAGCTACGGGTCTGGCTTGCAGAGAATTTAGGGTGGTAGAAAGGCCAGATTAAGGAGGATATGCTGACACGTTAACCATGTTCAGCAAGAAGATCCAGTTGTCCCATAAACTGCTAGTTTTACAGGCAGTACCAAATGTGTTTTACTGGGATAGCTACGGGCATGGTAGGTCTCACTCCTTCCTCTCAATCTAATCATCTACCGATAGCGAACCAAAGGTAGGTCGAGTGGAGATGAGATGAGGCGCAGTGGTTGGCCGTCATCTCAAACGGGCTGCACATGTTTGCTTTCAGGTGCCTATGTTAATTTCGTCAGAAGGGCATAACCTTTTTGATAAGTCAAAAAGTTGTTAGCTCACGTCACATACCTATACAGCAATCATTGATTTCTGATTCATATGAAATTGTTAGGACTCTCCTTAGACTAAGGCTTCTTACACAATCTGTAGCCTTCAGTTGATGATGAACGGATGCACCCTTAAGTCGTAGCAACAATCGGACCAAACATAAAAGTCTGGTTTTCTTCGGTTTCCTTTCGTCTGGCGCATTTGTTTTCTCCCTCGACTTTAAACTTGAAGTAGCCTTGTGAATGGCGGATGTATTCCTATTATTTGTTCGGGAAGACTATGTTTAATTTGGACTCTATAGGCCATTTTATGGGGCTAGAATTTTATCAGCCGTCTAACTGAACGGAAAAGTCATTCTAATCTTACGATGGATATGTATAGCGGATAACCTCCCTCATTAAATATCAACCAAAATTCTGATTTGCGTTTTGAACAACCTACCTATGTAGGTTTGTCATATTGATCATTGCGCAGCCTAATCGCAAGGTATTTCAGATACTTCAGGATGTTGACTTTTTAATGAGCTTTTTCTGACCGCCGACAAAAAACCATGCCCTGTAAAAAATTGCTTCTTAAGTAGTTTGCAGTTTTATCATGGCTGTTTGGTGCCTTATTCACTCAAATAGAAAATACGCACATAAAGTTTCGTTCTTGTACTCGAATGATAGTCTTTTTCATCGTTTTCAAATATTATGCTTGAAAAAAAGGGTATATTTCTATTTTAAAATTTTCTAATTATGTGAATTTTTAAGACCGTGAAAGGTTCTCTCATAATACATCGTAGCTGTCAAATTATTAGTGTTGCTTACAAGGTTTATAACATGATCTGCATTCATCGCAACATTTTTGATAATTAAATGAATTCTTCCTCATGGCGGATAGAAATGTTTGGTCTTTCTTAGACAGAATGTGTGCAGAATGTAGTTTGGAAAGCTTGAATTCCAGTTTAAGGGCTGGTAGGATTGAAATTTATTTCGTTCAGGCATAAAATTTTAAGAAGGTGTAATTGGCTACTAAATGAGTATATGAAAGGATATTTTTGGGGAATTTATCTATATACTATATTGGAATGAATAAGGGGATCGATAATCCATGGAAAAAATGCACACTACTTACGTAGCCATTTTGACAGTGGGCTTTTTTGCAGACGGTCAGAAGAAAACTTGTTCAAAAACCAGTATCCTGACATGGCTAAACTATTTTGGGATTATACTGCACAATGATCAATATGAGAAGCCTACTCAATTTGTTCGAATATAAAATACATTTCAAAACTTCGGTCGATATTTCATGAGATATGGAATCTACTGTAGTTGTTACCGGGGCCTCCATTTGGCTGTAGTTAGAACAATTGTTGCAAAACAGGGGCATTTTTTAGTTACGAGTGTTTTTTTCCGTTTTTTTCTTAACCAAATATCAGCCCTTCCACGCGTATGCATGCTCATCTTCATGTTGCCTGACTTGTGAGATAGGTGGCCTCATTAAGGCTCAATTTGCATACAGCTCAAACCTTTTCCCCAAAAATAGTAGTGATCATTGTTTAATTTAGTTGACTCACTCTTAGGGAGCAAAGAAGGAAGGAAAGTTGCTCTCAACCTCGCGAATTTTTCCTTGTAGTCAGACTCCAATTTCTTGCATACCAACCTAACCGAAGATTGAAAGTGTTTTCGATAGAGTCCTAAAGGTGGGTTTCGCGAGATAATTGAAAAGCAGGAACTGCGATTGCTGGAACAGGACACTCTTTCGTGGGGTGTGTTTCAGATTCGTAACCACGACAGGATACCCACATCCTGAACACTTTGTGCGTCCATCACACTGTTCCAGTGAGCGCAGCTACTTCCTCTCAACTGTTTCACGGATATAGCCGTTAATTAGTGAATGTGGTGAAGGGGAAGGAAGTCTGATGCTTTTCCTGTCAAGTAATGGCTTGAAATTGAATCTTTGAACACTGGCTGTTGAGCAAGCGAGAGATTAAATAGTGGTAGACACTGGGGTCTGGCCTATTAAACCTGAACTAAAGTCGCTAGGCAGTAGATGACAGCTTAATCAATTGAAGATTTATGACCACCAATTACTTGCTTTTGAAAGCCCCTCACCCGTTCACCATTAGCAAACGGTTTTAAGCACCCTTATCTGTGACTACCTTTTGATGATGGGGTCAGGAGAGAACTCGTAACCTCGGAAGAATAAAATTCTTTTTCTAATAAGCGCATCTCCATCATCTCAACTGCTTCGCATAATTAGCCTTTTTGATCTTATTGGAATAAATTTTCATATTTTGGCAGCTTGGTGTACGAGATCTTGTTGTCTAAAGAAAGGGAAGTGTCGCGAAACTGACAGCAACCTTCACTCTCAAGAGCGGGTAAACTAAACTAGACAATGACCAATGCTATTTTGGGGAACCAGGTTTGGACTGTATGCCAATTGAGTCGTGATGAGCAAGCCTTACGCTGCACTTCAATAACACACTCTCCCTCTATTCAATCACCACTCAGAGATGGATACTTTCATCCTTTCTCTGACTACGTCTGATGATGGGTTCGGGCGAGTAAAGTTCTTGTTCGAGCAATCATATCTCTTTATCCTTAACTGAGGGTATTGTTCTAGACTTTAGTTGCTCTTTTGCCTTAATTCAACAAAACTCTTTATTTTGCAGCATGCTGGGTTATCGGTGACGGGTTGGATCGAGGCATCGGAAAAATTGCTGGAGAGGCTGTGAGTGAATATATAGAGGCCTACGGTGGCGACCGCATTTTAGCCGTCAGCGTTACCCCTATGAACGTCCTCAAACATCGGAACATCTTTCACTCTCGGACAGTGAGTTACCGCAGTTAAATTGATTTTGTATTTCTCAAGCCATCGTAGGTACGAGCGTTATTAGTCAGAAAACATAAACCAAGGTTTGGGTGTTACAATTTGCAAAGCTTTCTTTATTCTACTGATAAAGCTTGCAGTTTCATCTGAATAATGGTAAGCTATTGGGAGCTAAGGAACACTTGTTCATGTATTTATACAAATATTGTTGAAGATAATTCCTCTGAACTGCATTCTCGCATTAAGTTTCCACGTTTTTTTAAAGAGATACATATATGATGTAGTAAGATTGACCAAACAAATACTTAATGTGGATTTTCAAAGTGACTTTTGGGAAGGCAAATCATATCATATAATACCGACTGTAAATTTTTCTTTTGATTCACTTCATGAAAATTCTATGAAAGTAGACAACGATAGGACATTTCAGAATTTTATACCAATTATTTCTTCTATGTTAGAACTGCTTTTCTTCAAAAGTTGTTCATGCTACTGGTAAGGTTCAGTATTTGCATGGTGCTTAGTAATAAACCTAATACCTCAATTTGGATGTCGCAAAAGAAGCTACAGCAGATGAGCACATTAAAGAAGCTTGTTCTTAGAAATATTCTTTCCCCCATCGGAAAGTACTTGTTGGGAATGTGGCATTTTAATACGCTTTTAATACCAATAACTCACACTTCGGGTGCAAAGTAAATACGCTCAGCACACAACCAGTAAAACTTTTTAATTTTTGTTTCTGGGTACGGGTGATTCCCTAGGGATTTCCAATTAGACTGACCTAAAAAAACTGAGCGGATCGTAAAAAAATGTTTTACTGGCTAAGATAATGCTATTAAAAAAACATTTCGAATTACAAATAAGCAAATAAGCATGTGAAATTATTGAGGACTTACATTTTCTATGATTCCATAAAGAAAAAAACGCTTAAGGGATACTAATTTCAGGTACTTTTTCCAGGAAAACTTCATTGTTTCCACCCGACCCCTGTGGACGTTTACATCAAAACAAACACAGATTCGGAAAAGCTATGCCGAATTGAATGATTTGCATAAGAGCTCACAAGATATCAACTCCCGCGTGGAGCTGAACATCTTAGAGCGCGAACTAGGTTGTACCTAGGCCACAATATGGTTTTTTAATGAACGACCGACTCAGGTTCAAATATTAGGTTGTTTTTAACTGGCAGTTGGGTTTTGTTGACTGTGGAGCCAAAATAGGCCATAAATTTCATCCTGGGTTGCAATTGGTTTGTCTTATTTATAAAGCACCAAATTTAATCGACCAAGGTGGACATGATCCGAGCACAAATGATTATGATTGTATGTCAGCCACTCATTTGCCAATCCTTCCAACGATCCAAAAATCATATATAACTTAGGTATAGCCTTACTTGAAAGGAATTCTTGAGGGAAGCGTTACGCCCCGGTTTTTATTCCCGTACCTATCCCGACTTACACTCGAAGACGTGAAAGGTATCCATCTTGATTTAATTTGACAGTTTACAAATTTCTGGCTGACTGATAGTTTTCGTTGCAGCCGCTAGTGCACTACCCCAGTGATGCGGAGGAGGAGCAGGAGACAACAACAGAAGAAAAAGACAACCAGTTTGCTCAAGTTAGATCTCAGCTCCTAAAGGCCCAGAATCTGCAGCTGGATAAAAACTACAACTACCTTATCCTACTCGCCAGTGGTTCGGCAAAGCCCGCTGACTTGCAGTTCTATCAAAATGACCTCATTCGAACCCGCGTCACCTTGGAACGGACAATTTCGGTCTGGAGAGCTGTAAGCACCAAAATGCCATTTTAAGAATTACTGCCTTTTTTATTTGTTCCTTTTTTCCGAGTGTTTTGAAAGACAGACAGCTTTTGTCACTCAGACAAGGGTGAGCCTTGAGTCAGCCTGGTAGGGATTTCATTGTCTTACCTTTCCATCTTCATTTGATTGAACGCTGACCTTCTCTTCGCATTGGCCGCTTTTCTGTGAAAAATCCAAATTCATCTTATCAGGACTGCAAGTCTGCTAGATACTTCTCTCAATCACAGCTCTGGTTTGCCAAGCCACGTTGTAGCGGAAAGAGACCTTTTTCAAATTGCGCTTGAAGAGAATTCATTCATTCTTGGATTTTATGACTGGGGGACAACCCCTTCTAGGAATGTTTGACAACTAAGTCGAATGTTTGCATTCTATTTGTATGTAGAGGTATAGAAGAAGAAGAAGAAGAAGAAGAAGAAGAAGAAGAAGAAGACGACGACGAAGAAGAAGAAGAAGAAGAAGAAGAAGACGAAGAAGAAGAAGAAGAAGAAGACGAAGAAGAAGAAGAAGCAGAAGAAGAAGAAGAAGAAGAAGAAGAAGAAGAAGAAGAAGAAGAAGAAGAAGAAGAAGAAGAAGAAGAAGAAGAACAAGAACAAGAAGAAGAAGAAGAAGAAGAAGAAGTAGAAGAAGAAGAAGGCTGTCGATCGCCGGAATCATTTTTTATTCATCCGACCATTCAAAATATCACTGGAGTCCATCTTCAAAGATAAAAATGACAACAAAATAAGCAACAGCTATGGAGAATAGTGTACGATCAAAAATCAGCTACGCCAGTCCCTTAATGACTGTGCAGGGCTCTGTATGCCGGTGCGAGATCGATATACCGATCGACATAGTTCCCATCGGAGGTCCAGGGTCAATCAATTCGGGGCTTGTCTTGCTTCTGACTGGATGATTACCGTCACGACTACAAAATAAACTCCTACAGGTTTAATAGGTGTGGATAACCACTTTGGATAATCCATCACCTCGTCGCACAGCCAGTTTCTGTTCACGTATGTGCTAACCGAGCATCTGTGCAATCAGACCTGAGTAGCTGCAAGGACAGTTAAGGCACGGGATGCGAATACTACACCTGACTGCCCGCTGAGATTTAATCTCTCTTTGATTCTCACTACCCCGCTCCGAAGGGTAGTTCTGGGCAGGTGTTCAATTACGACCCATAGCCTCGCAGCCATACGCTCGGTCTCTTGACACGTGCTCTATGTATGGCAGCGCACGCCATAAAATAATTGTTGTCTCCAGTGTGGTTTTCCTGGGCCGAACGCGTAGGTAACAGCTTACCAACGCCTTCGGATAGCCATTTCACCGAAATTGTTGGCGGAAATAACGGGTCTCACTTGCGTTTTCTTCTGGGTTTACGCAGTGATTCTGGATTCGTTTGACGAGTGTTGTCACCTAGCTTCATTGGTAAATCACCGTATGCTTGCTGTGAGAATTGAGAAGCTGCGTGATCTTTGTCACTTTCCTGTAGACAGCTGTTTCTGTTTCGCCGTTGGGACTTTGCCTGACGAACACATCAAGGAAGGGCGGCTACCGCTCGTTTTTTTCTTTCTTCTGGGAAGATCGAGTTAAGGCGATCATGGAAAGGCTGCAGCTTGCCAAAGCTTCTAGTACCTAATGACAGGAGAGGGAAATCGGATCTCTCTGTAGTAAATGTGGTCATTCAAACCCATCGTCAGATGGGTTCGAGTAGGAATCTAAAACGTCAGGCGAATAAAGCTCTTGTCCCAGGGATCACATCTACTTTTTCTCAAATACGTTGCAGTAGGCTGTGCGGGTAACTTGGCCCAAGTTTTATTAAAAACATGGCTCCCGGTGGGGCCTCGTGGCTCAGTTGGCTAGAGTGTTGGCTGTCCTTAAGCCTTCCTCTTGCTGGTGTGGGTTCGAATCCCACCGAGGCTGCCGAGTTTTCACAATGAGCTCAAATGAATTCTTATTGCCGTTTCACAATCTCTTCATGTCGTACAACTCCACCATCGTGCGCCTCTTAAAATTACCGAGCGTAGTCAATAGAATTTTTACACGTGGTTCTGTCAACCGAATCCCTGGCTCAATTACTAATTCGAACCACTAGTCTTCACGTTCTGAGATTTCTGACAGAAGACAGCCAGTCTGAACGATAGCCGCTGCACCCCTTGCCCCTACTGAAATCTATGCCCATACACTTATTACTTACTTTCATTCGGTGGCCGTCTGTAGTTGGCTTTCGACTTTAGAAATGAGTTCTTTTCAAACATATTCAGGATGGTCATTTCCTTAGACTGCAGTGGATTCAGGTGACGTTTAACTAATGATACATTTGAATGTATACTCATCTCATGTATTTGCTTGGTTGTCACAGTGAAAAACATGATAAGTCTGTACGGCAACGTAATGGATATTTACTTTTCATGATGTGGTTAAAACTTTACTCATAAAAAGGTACAGTTTGGGCCATATCAGACACAAAATCGTGAAATTTGCACGTAAACCGTTGTAGCGCATAAACCCTTCGCCGTTCATCCTATCAAGTTATATCAGGGTCAATGAAAGAAGTGATTTCTGAAAGAAGGCAGATTTTTGTTTATAAAGTACCCTTAATTAGCTAAGAAATAATGTATTTTATTGTAAACCCTCAAATGGGAAAAACGGCTTCATGACAGGTCAAGTAGTTAAGACCTCATATAACGGACGACAGAGAAGGAAATTATGAAACAAAGAACAAATACTGAAAAACAATAATAATAATATATACTAGTATTTTGTTGATTGACCTTCAGCGGGTAATACTGCTGTAAATTGGAAGGACATAGGGACCAGTAAGTTGTTGATGGTGTTTAGTCTATGCAGTCATTAAGCACAGACTCCAAATTTTGCTCCATTGAAATGTGTTCCTTGCCCTTTTCTTAGTTTTTTTTCAATTAATGCACAGAGCTTATCAATGGGATTTAGGTCTGGACTGTTGGCAGGAACAAAACGCTTTGGAGACCGCAGACAGAAAAGCTGGTTGTTTTTTAAAAAGTTAGATAATAGACGTAAGCCAAGTTAGAATCGTATCTCCTTTGATAGATGGACAAAGGTATTAGCTTTCACTATTATAGTGTCCATTTGGCGCCGCTGAATGCCGTTATAACCGATGGCATCCTTTGTGATTGTAAAGAACACCTTGATATTTATGGTCTCTTTTGTTGACCACCAGATCGGTGGTTCTCCAAATTTGATGGTCATCCAAACCGTCAGTCGTCGGTCATTCTTGAAAGTTGCCATCAGTGTAGTTTTTCCTCGGGGGATGTTCATTCCACATATGACTACCTAGGCCGACTTCAGAGGCTTGCCTAAAAATAATACTTCCCCACAAAAATGAATGCTTTTCCAAAATGAAAGTCTGTAATTAATATATTTCTGAACAAATGAAAAACGTTCTCTAATTAGTTTCCTACTTAAAAATGGTTTTATTATAGCATTCTGCTGGTGAAGGCCGAATTCCTTGATCCTTCTTCTAATTAAGGTCCGAAAGAAAATTGACAAATATCCCCTCTGAATAGTTCTAAGGGGCATATTATGGTATTTTTAGTATGCGACGAAAAGAATTCTCGTACTATTTGCTTGTGAACCGTTTTCGTCTATTTTGCTTAATTCTAGGCACTGTTCTATGTTGAATAAATCTCGAAAGTGTGGACTGGCTACCATTGAACATATTAGCTAACGAAACACGCAGCAGCCCTTAGGCTTCAATTTCCGTAAACTCTCGAAATCATCTTCTGATAGCAAACGCTTTGAAATTGTAAAAGCATGGCGAGACAAAGAAAAGTGAAAGCGTTTCACACCTTGTGTTATATATATATATATATATATATATTGAGCCACGGGCTCGTTGCATTGTCGGTTGCGATCGGGAATATGATGATAGTGTGTGGCTCACCGATCTGCTTAAGGAACATTTATGTTCCGTTGTGCCCTGGAACTCAGACTAGAGTACTCACAGGCAGTCGCATAGCGACGTGTAGCATATGTTGTTAATGTGGAACCGACAAAGACAAGGGAGACCGGAATGGCCATTTCTGGCTTATTAGCCGTCATCAGCCAGTCATAACCAATCCCAAGAGTGGAACACCTGGGATTCGAACCCACAACCTTTGGTATTTGAGTCGAACGCTCTCTACCATTAAGCCACGGGCTCGTTGCTTTGTCGGTTGCGATCGGGAATATGATGATAGTGTGTGGCTCACCGATCTGCTTAAGGAACATTTATTTTCCGTTGTGCCCTGGAACTCAGACTAGAGTACGCACAGGCAGTCGCATAGCGACATGTAGCATATGTTGTTAATGTGGAACCGACAAAGACAAGATAGACTGGAATGGCCATTTCTGGCTTATTAGCCGTCATCAGCCAGTCATACCCAATCCCAAGTGTGGCACACCTGGGATTCGAACCCGCGACCTTTGGTATTTGAGTCGAACGCTCTACCATTCAGCCACGGGCTCGTTGATTTGTCGGTTGCGATCGGGAATATGATGATATAGTGTGGCTCACCGATCTGCTTAAGGAACATTTATGTTCCGTTGTGCCCTGGAACTCAGACTAGAGTACTCACAGGCAGTCGCATAGCGACATGTAGCATATGTTGTTAATGTGGAACCGACAAATACAAGGGAGACCGGAATGGCCATTTCTGGCTTATTAGCCGTCATCAGCCAGTCATACCCAATCCCAAGTGTGGCACACCTGGGATTCGAACCCGCAACCTTTGGTATTTGAGTCGAACGCTCTACCATTGAGCCACGGGCTCGTTGCTTTGTCGGTTGCGATCGCGAATATGATGATAGTGTGTGGCACACCGATCTGCTTAAGGAACATTTATGTTCCGTTGTGCCCTGAACTCAGACTAGAGTACTTTCACAGGCAGTCGCATAGTGACATGTAGCATATGTTGTTAATGTGGAACCGACAAAGACAAGGGAGACCGGAATGGCCATTTCTGGCTTATTAGCCGTCATCAGCCAGTCATACCCAATCCCAAGTGTGGCACACCTGGGATTCGAACCCGCAACCTTTGGTATTTGAGTCGAACGTTTCACCATTGAGCCACGGGCTCGTTGCTTTTGTCGGTTGCGATCGGGAATATGATGATAGTGTGTGGCTCACCGATCTGCTTAAGGAACATTTATGTTCCGTTGTGCCCTGAACTCAGACTAGAGTACTTCACAGGCAGTCGCATAGCGACATGTAGCATATGTTGATAATGTGGAACCAACAAAGACAAGGGAGACCGGAATGGCCATTTCTGGCTTATTAGCCGTCATCAGCCAGTCATACCCAATCCCAAGTGTGTACACCTGGGATTCGAACCCGCAACCTTTGGTATTTGAGTCGAACGCTCTACCATTGAGCCACGGGCTCGTTGCTTTGTCGGTTGCGATCGGGAATATGATGATAGTGTGTGGCTCACCGATCTGCTTAAGGAACATTTATGTTCCGTTGTGCCCTGGAACTCAGACTAGAGTACTTACAGGCAGTCGCATAGCGACATGTAGCATATGTTGTTAATGTGGAACCGACAAAGACAAGGGAGACCGGAATGGCCATTTCTGGCTTATTAGCCGTCATCAGCCAGTCATACCCAATCCCAAGTGTGGAAACAACTGGGATTCGAAACCGCAACCTTTGGTATTTGAGTCGAACGCTCTACCATTGAGCCACGGTCTCGTTGTTTTTGTCGGTTGCGATTGGGAATATGATTATAGTTTGTTGCTCACCGATATGCTTAAGGAACATTTATGTTCCGTTGTGCCCTGAACTCAGACTAGAGTACTCACAGGCAGTCGCATAGCGACATGTAGCATATGTTGTTAATGTGGAACCGACAAAGACAAGGGAGACCGGAATGGCCATTTCTGGCTTATTAGCCGTCATCAGCCAGTCATACCCAATCCCAAGTGTGGCACACCTGGGATTCGAACCCGCGACCTTTGGTATTTGAGTCGAACGCTCTCTACCATTGAGCCACGGGCTCGTTGCTTTGTCGGTTGCGATCGGGAATATGATGATAGTGTGTGGCTCACCGATCTGCTTAAGGAACATTTATGTTCCGTTGTGCCCTGGAACTCAGACTAGAGTACTCACAGGCAGTCGCATACGACATGTAGCATATGTTGTTAATGTGGAACCGACAAAGACAAGGGAGACTGAAATGGCCATTTCTGGCTTATTAGCCGTCATCAGCCAGTCATACCCAATCCCAAGTGTGGCACACCTGGGATTCGAACCCGCGACCTTTGGTATTTGAGTCGAACGCTCTACCATTCAGCCACGGGCTCGTTGCTTTGTCGGTTGCGATCGGGAATATGATGATAGTGTGTGGCTCACCGATCTGCTTAAGGAACATTTATGTTCCGTTGTGCCCTGAAACTCAGACTAGAGTACTTTCACAGGCAGTCGCATAGCGACATGTAGCATATGTTGTTAATGTGGAACCGACAAAGACAAGGGAGACCGGAATGGCCATTTCTGGCTTATTAGCCGTCATCAGCCAGTCATACCCAATCCCAAGTGTGGCACACCTGGGATTCGAACCCGCAACCTTTGGTATTTGAGTCGAACGCTCTACCATTGAGCCACGGGCTCGTTGCTTTGTCGGTTGCGATCGGGAATATGATGATAGTGTGTGGCTCACCGATCTGCTTAAGGAACATTTATGTTCCGTTGTGCCCTGAACTCAGACTAGAGTACTTTCACAGGCAGTCGCATAGCGACATGTAGCATATGTTGTTAATGTGGAACCAACAAAGACAAGGGAGACCGGAATGGCCATTTCTGGCTTATTAGCCGTCATCAGCCAGTCATACCCAATCCCAAGTGTGGCACACCTGGGATTCGAACCCGCGACCTTTGGTATTTGAGTCGAACGCTCTACCATTGAGCCACGGGCTCGTTGCTTTGTCGGTTGCGATCGGGAATATGATGATAGTGTGTGGCTCACCGATCTGCTTAAGGAACATTTATGTTCCGTTGTGCCCTGGAACTCAGACTAGAGTACTCACAGGCAGTCGCATAGCGACATGTAGCATATGTTGTTAATGTGGAACCAACAAAGACAAGGGAGACCGGAATGGCCATTTCTGGCTTATTAGCCGTCATCAGCCAGTCATACCCAATCCCAAGTGTGGCACACCTGGGATTCGAACCCGCAACCTTTGGTATTTGAGTCGAACGCTCTACCATTGAGCCACGGGCTCGTTGCTTTGTCGGTTGCGATCGGGAATATGATGATAGTGTGTGGCTCACCGATCTGCTTAAGGAACATTTATGTTCCGTTGTGCCCTGGAACTCAGACTAGAGTACTCACAGGCAGTCGCATAGCGACATGTAGCATATGTTGTTAATGTGGAACCGACAAAGACAAGGGAGACCGGAATGGCCATTTCTGGCTTATTAGCCGTCATCAGCCAGTCATACCCAATCCCAAGTGTGGCACACCTGGGATTCGAACCCGCAACCTTTGGTATTTGAGTCGAACGTTTCACCATTGAGCCACGGGCTCATTGCTTGTCGGTACGATCGGGAATATGATGATAGTGTGTGGCTCACCGATCTGCTTAAGGAACATTTATGTTCCGTTGTGCCCTGAACTCAGACTAGAGTACTCACAGGCAGTCGCATAGCGACATGTAGCATATGTTGTTAATGTGGAACCGACAAAGACAAATATATATATATATATATATATATATATATACTGTGAGGCGCGGTACAAAATTTACCTCCGACGATGAAATCCTGTTTGATTTTGAAACATCAGGACAATAAAACCATGGTTCCCGTGATCGCCTCTTCTTCTCATATATATATATATATATGAAAAGAGGAAGGGGTTTTTCGGAAAATGCGAGTTGTACTCGTGAATTTTCGAGCTGGTCACACCAACCCGTCGTCAGACGAAATAAATAAAAGTGAGTGTTATAATATCGCACTAGACAGGCTGGCGTGACAGGGCCGACAGTCCATTGGCTTGTATAAGTTGAGTCATGTTGGATTGTGAGCTAGGGTAAGGGGGAGGTGGAACAACTGCGGTTCCCGGTGCTGCAGGGGGAGGTTGGATGGTGGATCATTTGGATTCCGGGTGGCTGGGTTGCCGGTAATTGATGTGGCATTTAGACGGCGGGTGGTGAGTCGTAATCGTAGACCCTCATATTGGATGTCCAGGTCAACATGGCGGTTGATACTGCCCGCACAGGAGTACTAGGCCTCGAGGAATTCTCTCGCTCCTTTTGTGTTGGCCATGGCGACGACCTCAGTTTCATCCCAATTGAATCGATGATCGCACTCGAGTGCGTGCGCAACGACGAGAGACAAAGGATCGCGGCGGTGGACGGCTAGTTTGTGCTCATTAATGCGGGTGCCCAGGCGTCGACCCGTATGCCCAATATAAACACAAGAGCAATTTGCGCACGGGATGCGATAAATTACGTTGGTTTGTTGACTTTTGGGTATGGGATCCTTTATTCGGGATAGTGTGGTGCGTAGTGAGGATGCTGGCTTGTGAGCGACGTGTATACCAAGGCGATTCAACTGCCGAGCGATTATATCAGAGGCCCCCTTCATATAAGGCAGGGAGTAGAATTTTCGTGCCACAATTTCTCCGTTTGTGGTGGGGCCTTGCGGTTGTGCTTGGTGCCTGAGGCAGTTCTTTACAAAACTAACCGGATACCCGTTACACCGAAACAACCGATATAGGTAAGCAAGCTCTTTTTTAAGGATATCATCGCTGTTGCAGTAACGGTATGCCCGGTGGAACAGAGTTCGGATGCAGCTACTTTTGTGAGCTGCTGGGTAGGTGCTTCCACAGTTGAGGATAATCTCAGCATTAGATTCTTTCCTATGGACGCTTGTTGCGAGACTACCATCATGTAGCTTTTAGATTCTAACGTCCAGAAATGGCAGGTTGGTGTGACGGGTTGGTGTGACCAGCTCGAAAATTCACGAGTAAAACAAGCATTTTCCGAAAAACCCCTTTCTCTTTTTCATTATGTCAGCTCGGAGTGCATACTATCTCTGATCTACAACATATATTTGGGCGTCAAACGCTTATTCTTACCAGACGTTGGGAAATATTCGCACAGAGACAGGCGACGACCTTCGAACAACTAACCTTTCTACATCTGTGTCGCGATCACAGTGTGTTATCGAAATCGCTTCGCTTCAAACCGACGTTACCGAATGAGACAGGCAGATCGCTTGCATGCAAATACACTACGCACCACACTATCCCGAATAAAGTATCCCATACCCAAAAGTCAACAAACCAACGTAATTTATCGCATCCCGTGCGCAAATTGCTCTTGTGTTTATATTGGGCATACGGGTCGACGCCTGGGCACCCGCATTAATGAGCACAAACTAGCCATCCACCGCCGCGATCCTTTGTCTCTCGTCGTTGCGCACGCACTCGAGTGCGATCATCGATTCAATTGGGATGAAACTGAGGTCGTCGCCATGGCCAACACAAAAGGAGCGAGAGAATTCCTTGAGGCCTGGTACCTTTGTGCGGGCAGTATCAACCGCTGCGTCACGCAGCAGCAGAAACATCGGCAAAACACGTGTCTGGGCTGTAAGCTAGTACCTATGTCGGAAGTACGGTATAATATATGTGCCATATACGATTCATACTTCTTGTAGTACTATTTGTTTGTAGAATGGGCAATTCGTGGTTATTCCACAGTGGTTGATTGTGTTCGACCCAAATGTTCATTGAAATTTCGGGTCTGACCCGTAAAAGTCATGTCCGAATCACCTGACTCCATGTCCTGCACTTAATAATTTCAGAAATTATTTACCCGATTATTCTCTGGAGTCCATATACCAGAAACCGCATAGAGAACGCTGGGGGACCCACTGAAGAGCCGAACCCCTCGTTGCTGTGTCACACAGCAGCAGAAACATCGGCGAAACACGTGTCTGGGCTTTTAGCTAGTATCTATGTCGGAAGTACGGTATAACGTGTTTGCCATATAAGATTCATACTACTTGTAGAACTACTCGTTTGTAGAATGAGCATTACGTGGTTATTCCACAGTGGTTGATTGTCTTCGACCCAAATGTTCATTAAAATTTCGGGTCTGACCCTAAAAAGTCATGTCCGAATCACCTGACTACATGTCCTGCACTTACTTATTTCAGAAATTATTTACCCGATTATTCTCTGGAGTCCATATACCAGAAACCGCAACTAGAACGCTGGGGGACCCGCTGAAGAGCTGAACCCCTCGTTGCTGTGTCACACAGCAGCAGAAGCATCGGAGAAACACGTGTCTAGGCTTTTAGCTAGTATCTATGTCGGAAGTACGGTATAACGTCTTTGTCATATAAGATTCATACTACTTGTAGTATTACTCGTTTTTAGAATGAGCATTACGTGGTTATTCCAGAGTGGTTGATTGTCTTCGACCCAAATGTTCATTGAAATTTCGGGTCTGACCCTAAAAAGTCATGTCCGAATCACCTGACTCCATGTCCTGCACTTAATAATTTCAGAAATTATTTACCCAATTATTCTCTGGAGCCCATAAACCAGAAACCGCATAGAGAACGCTGGGGGACCCACTGAAGAGCCGAACCCCTCGTTGCTGTGTCACACAGCAGCAGAAACATCGGCGAAACACGTGTCTGGGCTTTTAGCTAGTATCTATGTCGGAAGTACGGTATAACGTCTTTGTCATATAAGATTCATACTACTTGTAGTACTACTCGTTTGTAGAATGAGCATTACGTGGTTATTCCACAGTGGTTGATTGTCTTCGACCCAAATGTTCATTGAAATTTCGGGTCTGACCCTAAAAAGTCATGTCCGAATCACTCCGACTCCATGTCCTGCACTTAATAATTTCAGAAATTATTGACCCGATTATTCTCTGGAGTCCATAAACCAGAAACCGCATAGAGAACGCTGGGGGACCCACTGAAGAGCCGAACCCCTCGTTGCTGTGTCACACAGCAGCAGAAACATCGGCGAAACACGTGTCTGGGCTTTTAGCTAGTATCGATGTCGGAAGTACGGTATAACGTCTTTGCCATATATATATATATATATATATATATATATAGAGTTTACGGTCCTAATATTTGGTGCAGTAAAACACAATACTGTCAAACAAAGTTATTAGTGGTTTTCGTGGCAAAATACCTCAGCTATTAGTGAAATATAATTCATTCCGCTGGAGTCGGCGCTTATTTTCCGAAAAAATTGCCATTCCCATAAATTCCCTTTACCTGATGCTCCTTTATTTAAGATCAGATTTTTCAGTTCCAGAAGGAATTCATTTGTAACATTTTTCCTATAGTGATGTTCTTTTATAGCACAATGTACAAAAACTACGGACGTTACTCTGTGATATTAAATAGCATAGGAAATTTCTTTAATGTCTGGCAACCTCCGATTTCGCCCAATACTTTTCTTTTTTCCTTAAATAAACTGTAGTAAACATGAAGTATTCTTACACAAAAGGAAATCTAAGCCTTTAATCCACTCGGAAACCAAAAATAACAACGCAACTTGTACGCTTAACTTTTCAATCAAATTTTGATCAAACATTGCATGAGTTAGGTCACCTACTGTATATTTATACACGCAAGGTTCAATACTTAAACGATTCCGGACTTAGTGTGCAATGCCCAATTGAGAAAAGTGTGTTTTCATATGGGTTTGCATTATGAGAGTTTAAATTTAAAGCAGGCATAAACAGCAGGATTTATTGGTACCAAGAAATTTCGTGACGGCTTATCAACTGCAACCCGTCTTTGCATAACACAAGTAACGAATGAAAATGGACAGCAGTTTGAATTAACAGAAAATCAATACATAACAGCAAGGTCCAGTGGACAACGTAAATACCTTCAGGAAAGAAAATGTGAGGGAGAAGCTTATACAACTTAAACCATTAAGCATCTAGGGTGAAAATCACCAGGGCAATTGTAGATTGATCACGTGGGATAGTTGCTTACAAAGATTGGGTTTCTCCCTACGTATATGCGCTGCTTCCCAGTAGCGCAATGTCCGAGTTGTTCGTGCCCGAACAAGTACTCGGAAAGCTGTTTTGAGGTCTACATAATGACCACTGTCTAGTATATGTTTAGTAATCGAAGAACGTGGTACTTTATTTTCTTGTTTAAACAACCAATTAGGTAAATTTTCAGCGGCTCTGGTTGCTAATTGCCTTTGCGTTCGCCCAATGTACTTGCATCCACAAGTGCACGTGAATTCACAAACACAATTTGGGGTGGCGTGCAACGGCAAGGCATCCTTTGGATGGTTGATTTGCAGGCTTCTAGTACGATTGATAAAGATGAGCTGAGCTGCATTGTATGTTCTTCCTATGGTGCAGCATAATCGTCGCTTGATAGTATTAGAAATATTGTCACCCTTAAAGGGTAAGTATATGCTAACGGGCTTTTTTGGAACTGAATGTTCCACCACTTTTGGTCGTAAGGTGTTGCTATATTTTTGAATGAAACGTGCAGGATATCCACAGTTAAGTAAGGCTGATTTGATGCAGGCAATTTCTGTATCTAGAGTTTCACTAGAACAAATATTTCTCGCCCTTTGAAAAAGTGTATGCACCAAATTTCGTTTCCATTGTACTGGTACAAAGCTTTTAAAGTTCAAATATTGCCCTTTCCAAGTTTTTTTTGTGGAAGACAGAGCGCCTTATTGAGCCATCCTCCTCTCTGAACATGAGGACGTCTAGGAAAGGTAGTGTGTTGTTCTGTTCCATGTTCATTGTAAATTTTATCTTATGATGCAATGTATTCATGGTAGAAAGAAGGTCTACGGCGTCTTTCTTGTTATCAACAATCGAAAATATATCATCTACGTATCTTCTGTATAATGTTGTCATCTTCACTTTGGAGGACACCTTTTCTTCTAAGTGACCCATAAAAACATCGGCAAAGGTTGGTCTGAGTGGCCTTCCCATTGCGACTCCATCAATTTGTCTATAGATGCCCATTAAACAGCAGTTGAACATTATTGGTGCAAAGTGTCAACAATTCACGTAGTACTTCGATCAACAGACGGGTTTTAGCCACATGGGCGCATATAGCATCTATTGTTTCATCCAATACATACATATTCATACACTTACCAGCGATGTTTAAGCGCTTAATTTCTTCAATAAAATGAAAACTGTTTTTTGTGGTATAAGTGGAAAACAGTTTTCGAATTGGTTGTAGCTCCCTCACAAGCCATTTAGCTAGTCTATGTTGAGGTGCATTAGACATTGAGAGAATTGGCCGTAGAGGTATATCCTTCTTATGTGTTTTGGGTAATCCATATAATCTGGGAATATGTGGGCCTTTTGCTTTTACGGAGAGCGCTACTTGGAAGCAGCGTAGGGAGAAACCCAATCTTTGTAAGCAACTTTACCACGTGATCAATCTACAATTGCCCTGGTGATTTTCACCCTAGATGCTTCATGGTTTTAGTTGTATTAGCTTCTCCCTCACATTTCTTTCCTGAAGTTATTTACGTTGTCCACTGGACCTTGCTGTTATGTATTGATTTTCTGTTTATTCAAACTGCTGTCCATTTTCATTCGTTACTTGTGTTATGCAAAGACGGGTAGCGATTGATAAGCCGTCACGAAATTTCTTGGTACCAATAAATCCTGCTGTTTACGCCTGCTTTAAATTCATACCCGGGAGAAAATGCATCAAATTATTGGAGTTGTTGTTCCTGTTGGTACCGTTATCGTACGTCTGGTGAACAGCATCCAGCAGTAATACTGGAGAGGTGTTGGAGTTGCCACGATTAGAGAAACCAATGCAGGCGGGCTATGCCTCAGTCTAAACCTGATGGTTGTACATCAAGCAGAACTTACCAGTTCTCATTTTCCTCATCTAGTCGGTATCATTATTTATCTTATGCCCATTTCAGGAAAAAATTAATATTTGATTGCAGAAAACGAAATTATCGGTCTTAACAGCTGGGCCGTTGCTGCGTTAGCCACCCGCTTCATTGATTTATTAAATTCAATTATTTATTTTCGATGCGCTTTTGACCTTTTTGCTGGCTTTTGAGCGTAAAATCCCCTCTGGTTTATAAGGAAAACTCAAATATCAAGAACCTGGGTTAAAACGTGTACGCTTTAATAGTAAACGCATAGAATGCATCATAACGCGTTTTGTACACGTAATATACACGCGGTTTTGTGATACGCTGCTTGGTTGCATCATTTCTGAAAAGTGAATCTGTTCCGAATCCCCTCCGTGGGGAATGATCACGAAACAAATACTTTGAAGAAAATGGCCCGTTCATAAAGACTCCAAAATTTCAACCAGAACACGATTTG
This sequence comes from Schistocephalus solidus, assembly GCA_017591395.1. Classification (NCBI taxonomy): domain Eukaryota; kingdom Metazoa; phylum Platyhelminthes; class Cestoda; order Diphyllobothriidea; family Diphyllobothriidae; genus Schistocephalus; species Schistocephalus solidus. Next base: position 16,967 of record WEDG01004907.1, on the reverse strand, counting down.
AGCATCTCTCGAAGCTAATAGTGCGCTTCCTTGGTTCGGTGATAAAAACCTTCTAGTGCCTCTTTTATCGATATTTCGGGGCACTTTGGCTACGGCTAAGGCTCACATTAGTAGTACAAATTGTGAAAATCCTAAGAAAAAAGTTTAAGGACAATTAATTTCCGCAAATATGCCAACGTCATGACTTTCACTTTCACCCGACCTGGTCTCGCAATGTTTTCTCTGGGGAGATACCTGAAAGGTGGTACAAGTGAAAATGCGAATCCCAGGAAGCCTTTGAAATGAAGAAGACGCGATCGCTGGAACAGTAACCTGATTCCAGCTTTTCATCGCCATTGCTATCGAGGCAGGTGACAGAGCAATCATCACCCCTACATCCAATACTGCTGAGGGAAGTTCAGCGATTCACAACTTGAATGTCGGCCATCAAGTCATTGTCACACCAAAGGGCAATCATCCTTGATGAAGGAGGGTCGTTAAATTTCATCGTTAAGCGGTAGCATAGCAACTGCACCTTATAAATGCGAAAACTTCCTATGTATGAATTATTCGTTATTAGTGCTGTTACTGATGGAGGGTTCGAGCGTGAATCCTAAACATCTGGCGAATGAAGTTTTTACCTCCAGCCATTGCATCTACTTCTCATTTCTAAAGGTGCGAATACGCACAAACAAGCCACTTCAGCTTGAAGTTTAGTCCTCCCGAAGACGAGACCCCTAGAACCTTACTACATTTATGTACACACAGAAAATGTGCATATGTAGCTGCCCTTTCTCGTAGTCGTCAACACAGCTACTTAGCTATGCCACCCTCTCTTCACCTAGCACGCTTGGCAGTCACTGCTGATGCGTATTTGACAGTCTGGTCAATCACTGTCGTAGCGCTGACCGATATAAATCTCCACTGATTCGCTGCAGAGGAACGAGATGCCTGCGTATGCACTTCGGCTGTGAAATGCCTGATGATAACGTTTTTGAACTGCCTGTTCGCTCCCTCACCTAAGTGAAGCTTGTCTATGTACTTGTCTTCCCCTGCCTTTTGATCTGCGAACCTTCAAGTGGTCGACCATGGTATCTCGACACATACGCGCTATTACCACCATCTCAAACGCTTATTCTTTTTCCTGGATTTAGAAAATACAGGAGTGGGAGCTGGAAGTGCGCGTCGCTACAGATACGGGGAAGGCAGGTTAACCTACCTGTTCCCTAAGGTGTACGAAAATTCAGTGTTACTGCCATCTTCAACTAGGGGGCGGCTGAATAGAGTCCTAGTCCGTCTATAGCTTAATTTAAAATCGAAGTTAAATGCGTTTAGCAACACTGAATAGCCAGGGAAAGGGTTGACTCGGGTTTGGATGGACAGGGATGTGCAAAGGCGCAAAAAAGAATAAACTTTGCTTGATAGCACTAAAAGCATTTAATTTCCCTTTGTTTGCCTGAGTGAATACACCAGCGACAAGAGTGTTGTCGTGCTGTACGAAAATATAAACGCTATTTCGTTAAGAAATTTAATCCTCAAAATTCAATATTCTCCAAGTGGACCAATTGGCAAGCATAAATTAGCTGTAGGTAGGGTCATTCATAAAAAGGAAGTACGGGACAAAGGGTATTCTGTGCATCGTAGTTTACTGTGTAGCGCTTCCTTCTGACAGGAATTTTTCATTCTTTATATAACTCGCCATCTGTGAACCATCTATGTACGGTAAGTTGAATTGGCAGGTATATTACTATTTTCAAACAGGTTCTTCAACAGGGTGCATCGTTGAAAGCACAGGCAAAGACTTAGTGGAGTAGGTATCCCTAAGGAAAACCTGCATAAACTACACACTAAAAGTTTTTGGGCGTTCTTACCGGAATCCCGCTAGTAGGAATGCGTAGGATATTATTTAGCAGTAATTACTGAGTCTGATTATCGAAACAATTGGCCGTGCCTGGCATAGCATGACTTTATTAACATGGTGCACCCGACACCCTATTTACACTCGCTATTTGTTTTTTGTGCCGATACCAATGGGACAGGCAGATGAATATTGTCAGCAAAGACAAGGGGACTGGAATAGACATTTCTGGCTTATAAGCCATCGTCAGCCAGTCATACCCAACCGCAAATTGTGTAGTACCCGAGGATCGAACCCACGATCCGTTAATCAGAAGTCCAACGCTCTAACCTTTGAGCCACGGGCTCGTTGTATTGCCCGTTTAGATCCGGAATATTGACGTGCATTCGTTGGTGAACACTCACCGATCGCTAACAGAACTGATTCGTTCCAATCTGCCTGGAGGCTCATTCTCGAGCCCCGCCAGCAGCCACACAGCCGCCAGCGGTGGAACAGTGGCTCAATGGTTAGAGCATTGGACTTCTGATTAACGGATCGTGGGTTCGATCCTCGGGTACTACACAATCTGCGGTTGGGTATGACTGGCTGACGATGGCTTATAAGCCAGAAATGTCTATTCCAGTCCCCTTGTCTTTGCCGGCAATATTAGTCTGCCTATTCTACTCCTATTAACCGTTGTGCGGCTGCTGGCGGGACTCGACAGTGAGCCTCAAGGCAGAGCGGAACGAGTGAGTTCTGTTAGCGAGAAGTGAGCGTTCATCAATGAATGCAAGTAATTGGGACAACTGTCACAGTCTGAACCTAAATAGTAGGTCAAGCGCCAACCCCTTTTGCATGCGGAAGGATTTAGTCATTTTTGAGATATTTTGAGCTTACTTATTACCCTAGAGATAAGCCCAATGAGTGCGTACGATATTGCAATTGTAGAGCTGAAATTAAAGTAAAATGTAAAGGCACGCTGAGCCAAGCAAATAAGACAGACACGGGATTTAGTGGCAGCCCTAATCCGACGTCCAATCCCAACCGTTGTCTTGTAAACTGAAGTGTAAACGTAACCCGAAGCTTAACTCCTCACTCAAATCCCTCTCCGGGTTTTTTTAAGAAAATGAAGAAGCTTACTGACGACCCTAAAGTGGGCGACGTATGTCAGGTTTGTGGGATGTTGGTTCGGGGCACATGCTGAGCTTTGACCGTCGGAAACCAATCTTTATGCTCAAGATTGCCAGAAGGCGTTCATTGGGAACAACGATAAGGTTTTCAAAACTCAGCTACTAAAATGTATAAAGTATTAAAACATTTGAATACGTCATCAGCGAGACTCTTAAAGTTGCCTTTCCATTTAATTCAAAGCAAATTAATTATTTGTGAAACCAAAACACAGCTGATGACCCATAATGTACTGCCTATATCCTTTTTGACGGTAACACTTTTCACTAATTACTCAAATTTGGCAGGCTTGCACACCTTTTAGTCAACCTAGGTTTTATTACTATGACAGCTAATGGAGACATTTTTACTCGAGCAAACAACTGCTGGTATTTAAAAAAACATTTAAGTAATTTCACTTATATTCTTGCATGCCTGATGCGAAGCCTTCGCCAATTCACTACTGCAGATGGATGAGGAAGAGACGGCTAAACCTCGAGGTCTCAACGACCCAGGTGCGGAGGCCAAGGAGGCCCACACCAGGACGATGACCACAACAGAAACCACCACCTCAGCAGCCACAGAAGCTGAGATGGGCCCCCACGCTCTACCCAAATTCAGGGCCTCGGTGGTCCCGCCCTCCCCGACGCACAACCACAGTACGTCCTCCGAACACCTGACCCCGTCAAATCTCCGTGTCTCCAAGACATCAGACCTCCTCCATCCAGAGTCATTGGCCTTTGAGGTGGATCCTATGTTGATCTCCCGGCCCGAGCGCTCCTTCAGCATATCACAGGGGGTGATGCAAACTTCGCGACAGTCCGCTGGGTCGATCAACTCGCTGCCAAAAGAGACAACGACGACGACCGCCAGGAGAAGGGCGTCGCAGGACTACTTTACACCTCTATCGCAAACTCACATACCCATCTGCGGCATTGTGGCTGGCGGGGATAAGTGGACGCTGCATCAGGTGTATGCTTGCGTACACACGAATAACTGCCCCATCGTGGTTGTCAGGGTAGGTGAGATCCCGGACCCTCCTCTATCAGTTTCGTGGGAACAGCTAGTAATATATCAAAATGTACTTACACGTGGAAAAGAAGCCTTCAGTGGTGCTACAGCCTCATTCAATCTGACGCATGGCATTTTGACATCTCCGTGGATATAACTTTCCACCACCCTGCAAGTGTGCTTGCTCCGGTACTCACAGTCCGGTGGAATCCAGGCCATCGTCTGTAAAAACGTGTTTATTCTTGAAAACCAGGTTGTGTGTAGCACGCGTAGACGGATTTTTAAGCCTTGTCAGCCTCTCTTCTGAGCTTGCCTTCGGTCTTCCTTACTCCCTCGTCATCGTGATCAGGTGTGTAAGGGGGGAGAAAGTGTGGCGTGTCCAGCGCAAGTGTTTTATCAATATAGACAAATCCACTGAAAGTCGTCTTTCTGTAGACATCGTCTTTCGTGGCAGTTGAACCTTCAAAACGTTTCCGGTCCGTAGTTATCATCTAAACACTATGTATTTTCTACGATCAGAGCTTTATTCTAGGACTTATTATGAGATAAAATGCAAAATAGGCAGAAAAATTATTTAATATGAGGCAGAAGAGGGTCTTAAACTCCCTGAATTTGGGCCAGATGAACAATCTCTAAATGGTCGTAACTGCATTCGTCACATATTTGAGGTAAGAGATATTTCGGCAAGGATCTACTATGTGAGTCAACTGATTTTATTACTTTATGACAGTTTTTTTATTTTATTCAAGATAACACATCATGCATAGGTTTACAACCCCTTGAGTCGATAATGTTTGATTAGGGTTTTGCGGTTCGGATTTGGTTTTAGGGCTATCGTAAGGGGTAAGCATTAGATTTCTTGCTCAAGCTAGGTTTAGATAAGGGTGTTAGGAAAAAGGGTTCGGTCTTACAGTAAGGTTTAGGACTTAGCACTTGGCTAGGGTTTTGCATTAGGGTTAAAGTTTAAAGCAAGGCTTGGGCTCAGGTTGAGCGTAACCATTCAGGGTAAGTGCTGGGGGAGTTTAGCCTACGGCTTAGGTTTATGTCTTTGGGTAAGGGTTTGGGTAAAGTTTTGGCCAACTGGCTCCTACTTTCACCTATTTGTCGCCTACCAGTTTCTAGCCGGTACTATCAGCTTTTGTATTTTCAGTTTGTTTACAAGATACTTGCGTGCCCCCTTTTTGTGTGCTCTTTTCATTATGCCGTTGGAATATTTAAACAACGGTATGGGTTACATTGCTTTTTTAAACCTTTCTTTCCAAGAGTAATTTTTTTACAGTCGCCTTTTGCACTACACGTCAAACCCCTTCTTACCACCAGATCCGTATAACCTAGGAACCTTGCTTTCGGTTTGCATACTGGACTTCCTATTAGATCCTTACGGGTATTTACTTCTTGCAGAAACCTTTCACCTTGTTTCTGTATATATTTTTTGACAGCATAATCAATTTGTGGGATATGGATTCACCGTTCCAAGTAAGGCCTGGAAGTACGGATTAAATTAATTTTGAAAAAAATCACCATTCTAGTACCTTTCCGCGCATGTGGATATAGTGCCCCAAGCGCGCATAAAACTTCCGTCTCTGCTGCGCACGCCGCGTTAGGAATAAGGTGATCACTATTTCTGAGCGATAGAAACCGCGCGCGTGCACTTTCTAGGATGGCCAATCACAGGCGCTCACAAAATCCGCAATTACCCATCAACCGCACCATGCCTACGCAGGCCAAGAGCAAGCTGCGTGTCCGGGAATCTGGCCATTCCTGAGCTACTGTAGGGAATACACGGCTGCTGAGGGTCTTATCCTTCTTCTATAAAATGCGAATAGAGCATAATTATTGTGACGGTCGGGGTACACCTACTACTTAAATTCTACGAGTATGCTCAGTAGTGTGACTTGTGTTTAGAGTGTAAGCCACTTTTCCCGGAGTTGCAACGATTAATGATACGCAGATTATTGTTGCAACCAAGGCATTCAGTGTCACGCAAACATCGTAATCAGCAAGTCAAGTTCCAGTTGACGGGAAAAAATTGAAAGACATTATAATGAGAGGGTTATTTCGTGCAGAACGCTTAACTGCTGTCTCAAGCAGGGCGTGTGCTGGCGGTATTAATTCACACCTGAGGAAAAGCAGGTCAATGAGGTTCAGTGTTTTTATGGTTTTGGATGAGCAGGTTTATGGGTCTGCTGGATTTCATCAGCCAAGGATGGCTCTGGTTGTAGGAACGCGCTGTAGTTTGGGCCGGAGAACGCACTTTGAGTAATTGATGAGGTTTGCGTCGCAAAATGCTGGACAAAGATGGCAAACGAGGCAGTTATGGATGAAGATTGTTATGTCACCCATAAAAATCGACCTTCAAGTTGATGAAGTGAGGAAAAAAGGCTCAAGTCCGTTCTCGCAAGATTTCCACAAAAGATTATATATGTACAGGCGCGCGTTTCGAATTTAGGTTCAAATTGCTGACCTCTAAGGAATTTATTTTCTTCAAGAATTGTGGCCTACTGTCCACTCGATTAGCTTTCCGGTACCAGAAACTGGATTCCACTAAACGATAACTTCGTCCTCACAATTTTTCAACGGATTTCGCAGAACGTGGACTTCCATCGAGTCGGCTCACCCTCGTGTCGACTGTTTGAGAACCGAGATAAGCAACTTCTTCAAAGGCTGAGTTACTCTTCTAAAATTATTCGTTGAATGCATCATATTTTGAACATACTTGATAAAGATCTCTCTTCCGAATTCATCTACTACTGTATTAGGACGAAAATATCCAGCCTTTAAAGTCATCATCTAATAGGAGAACGACGTAACAGGCTTTTCCCTCGAACATAGGACGAAAATTCATATCTAACGTTTTTTTCTTGTGGATATATTATCTGTGTGCAAAATGGTGAAGGCTGAAATTGAAGTGCAAAATGCTGCTCAGGGCGGGATTGAACCGGCGACCCCACTCCTACAAGACCAACGCCTACCCGACTTCGCCATCGCGGCACGCTCGGAGAGGCGCTCTAAAAGCCTTATAAATTGGTTACAGCCAAAGTACCAGGAAAACTATTGTGGTGGATGTCAAACGCTAGCCTCCAAGTTAAATCAAATGGAGGAAGAAATCCGGATTCTGAAGAATTTTATACAGCAGACCCTCGTTTCAGAGGATCGATTGCCAGCATCAACGCAAAGGATAACACGGAGTAGAGCAGGAGGCAACCTACACAACAAATCTCCAGTAACACTGAAGAATAAGAAAAAGGCGAAAGGTAAGACCACAGGGACGGGTACCAAAAATCTGAAGGGGATGATGTCAAACTCGCCAGAAAAGCAATCGAAGGTACAAAATGAAATTGATCAAAATATAACAATGAACGACTAAACGAAACACGACAGATAATGATTAACGAAAATGGTCTCCAGGCCACGCGCGCTTCATCAGAGGCAAATATAGAGGAGCTGTTGTCCACCGAATGGAGGACACAAAGTGGACCCACAGCGGTAATACCTCCCCAAGCCAAAGACGTTGAAGCCAGTATTGGGGAAGCCCCAACATCAGCCAGGCAAATTATTCAACAGAACCCCTGGATAGAGGTGCTGTGGACAGGTCACAATGCATAATCGTCCATGGATTCGTGAATCAACCAACGAAATCCCCAGGTGTAGAATAAATGATGATATCATGGCCTTGCAAGAGTGTTTGAGTGAAATAATAAGAGAGGGTGAAAAAATAGGGTTTTTAAACTTTTCCGACTAAATAGTAAAGATAACACAAACCTTCTGAAGAAATAAATCAAGGCCTTTAAAGGTAATTTTGGAAAAACAAACTTCAGAGAGACCTTCTAATCGAGCGAACAGCAGGGGAGTCCCCGGTCACAGAGGTATTTTTTCAACATGACTACTCCGTACAAGAGAGAATGAAATGGAGGGCGCTAAAAGCGTAATTGGAGAACTTGAAAGAACAGGGAGAGAAGGGACTTATAATAAGGAACGAAGTGATTGTTCAAATACGAAAACCCCTTCTGTGGAGGACGCCCATCATTCTGACAAAAGTCTCATGGTCGAGCAATTAATCCAATGCAACAATCTACACAAAATTCAGTTCTACTGCGGAAATATGCAAAGGCTCTTGAATATGGACTCATCGTGTGCGAATGTCGGTCCAGCTGCCTCAATTGAAGAAGGCAGCGACATAGCCGGCTTAAAACACACAAATAAACTAAATTTTTATATACCAATGTCCAAAGCCTACTCCCTAAATTAGATGAGCTTAAGATATACGTGTGCCAAACTTCACCAGATATCATCTCCATAATTGAAACGTGGCTGACCGCGAAGGCGGACGATCGTGAAGTTGCCATTCCCGGTTTTCAGTTATTCAGAAAGGATAGAACAGGACGTCATGGTGGGGTGTGCTGACTTTTGCATGTGCTCCAGAAAAATGGCAAAAAGCTCGCGAGCGAAACTGAAGCCATCTGGCTCACCATCAGAACGCCGGGGTCTCAAGCACTTGAGATCCTAACGGTCTAACGACCACCAAGAAACGATCTGCAGTCAGACAGTAGACTGATAGATGATTTAGAATCGTTTGCTAGTCGATCCGAAGTAATGATTATGGGCAACTTTAACGCTCTGAATATCGATTGGAATCTGAGCTCGGCACCAGGCTCGGAATTAAACTTCGATCGCCGCCTCCTAGAAGCTATACACAAACGCTTCCAAACTCAACACGTCCTGTCTCCGACCAGAATATGCGAGGGGCAACAAGCTAATTGTTTGGACCTTGTATTGACAAAGGCGCCTGACAGCGTAGATGTTGTCAACTGTCTATCCCCGCTGGGCAAAAGTGATCACGTAGTCCTACAATGGGAATATTCACTCTTCTCTGTCCCCGATCGAAGCATCACAGTCAAACGCAACCTATGGCGTGGAGACTTTACCCAAATGAAAATTGATGTGCGCCATTTAGATTGGAATGAAACATTCACCGGGTGTATTCTCGAGGATTGGTTGCAATTTAAGGCCGTATTACAAGGAATTATCACCAACTACTGTCCTAATTCGAAAAAAAGATCACCAACAGGCCTCAGTGGCTAACGAACACACTGAAGAGTGAAGTAAACTGCAAGTGAAAGCTATGGCAAACTTATCTCAGGGAAAAGACCGCCGAATCGCTGACGAAGTACAAGACGCAGAGGAACAGGTTAAAAGGCCTGGTTTATAAAGCCCGCCAAAGTTTTGACAGTAACTTGATAAACCGTGCAGCAGAAAACCCGAAGCTCTTCTACAACTACATTAGGCAGTGCACTCGAAATTAAGACCCAATCCCTTTGTTAAAAAAACGGATGAAGGCGTCGAACTTTTGCAAGGACGAAGAAAAGGCTGAGCATCTATCTGAGTTCTTTCAGTCGGTTTTTACGAGAGAAGCAAATCTAACCGCTGATAACTATAGTGCGGAAGAGGTCCCGACAATTGACTCAGTGGTCATAACAGAACCTATTGTTCTGCAGGAACTACTGAAGCTGGACGAAACCAAATCGCCAGGCCCCTGATGTAATACCGGCAAATTTGTTGAAGGAGTTGGCCGTAGAGTTGGCAGAACCCTTTGTGTCTACTCTTCCAAGCCTCCCTCGCTGCAGGCAGATTGCCACCCGATTGGAAGACCGCGTGGATTTCCCCAAGACATAAAAGTGGCAGTTGGGCTTCCGCAAATAACTACAGACTGGTAACTACAGACTGGTAAGTCTCACCTCCATATGTTGCAAGATTATGGAGCGAATCATCAAACGTGAACTGATGCAGTTTCTGGAGCGGCATCATCTTCTCTCTGAAGCGCAGCATGGATTCCACAGAGGAAGGTCCTGTTTAACTAATTTGCTCTACTGTCTGGAATGATGGACCCGAGCGGTCGATGAAGGAAATGTAGTGCACGCAGTGTACATAGACTTCAAGAAGGCCTTTGATAGCGTGCCTCACCAACGTCTCCTATACAAGCTCAACCGTATTGGGGTAAGGGGCAAGCTTTTGAAGTGGATCGAAAACTTCTTGATTGGGCGATCTCAGATTGTCCATCTTGGCGATCAACAATCGACGGAGGTGGCGGTTGAGAGTGGGGTTCCTCAGGGCTCCGTCCTTGGCCCTGTCCTCTTCCTTATATACATTGATGATTGCGTAAGTGGCTTGGGCTGTGACACCGCCATGTTTTCTGACGATATAAAGCTTTGGAAGGTCATCCACTACGCAGCTGATGAAGAAAATCTACAGGTGAACTTGCATCGTCTCGAGGAATGGTCGCACAACTGGCTCCTCCCATTTAATGCTACCAAATGCAATATTCTGTGATTCGACAGAACCAGCTCCGGGCGCCAGAGAATTTACTATCTGAATGACACACCGCTACCAGAGGTAGAGGCTCAGAAAGATCTAGGAGTATGGATCACGCCCACACTGAAGCCATCGTTCCATTGCTCAAAAGTAGCAAAATGTGCTATGTCAAGCTTGTATCTAATTAAGCGAGCGTTTGCAAAGTTCGACAAAGAGTGCTTTAATAAGGTCTTTGGGATGTTCGGGCGACCACAATTGGAATTTACCATACAAGCCAGGAGACCGTGGTCTGTCAAAGACCACAACACCCTTGAGAAGGTCCAAAGACGTGCAACCAAGCTTGTTCAAGGTCAAAGCTACTTGCCTTACGAGACACGATTGTCTAATCTTGATCTGTTTCCTCTGGACTACAGACAGCTACGCGGCGACTTAATGCAAGCCTTTCGAATGCTGCGGCTTCAGGATTGTTGCCTTGCATCTGGCGACTTCTTTGAGCTGGCCACTACCACTACTTTGCGAGGACATCCCATTAAACTACGTGTGACAGGTGCAAGACGCGACACAAGAAGGTTCTTCTTCTTCAACAGAGTGATTAAGGCCTGGAATGCTCAGCCGGCCGATATAATCATGTCCCAAATCCGTTGACACTTTTAAGCGGAAGTTTGACCAGTACAGCCATAAGTACGACCACGACATCCGAACCTAACACTTCTCCTGAAACATATTCCCATCCACAATTTTCGCGTCATATAACATACTACTCCCTATTTTGAGTAACATTATTTTATAAATTGTTTGTCCGATGCCCTGCAGTGTGTCGGGGAGATAACCCTTTGTCCAACGTCCATTATATATGTCAGCTTTTTTAATTTACAGTGTTACTGACATCAATAGGGAGCTCAAAGGCTTCGCCTATATTTCCCCTAATAAAAATGAACTGAACTGAACTGAACAAGCTCATAAACCTCGATATAAAAATGATTAGTAAATGATTATGCCTCTTTCTATTGATTTTTGATGCTCTCATAAGCTCAAACATATATTAAAGAAAACACGCACAAAACATTTATTTCTATTATTTAGTTTTGAGCAAATGACGTTTTCTTCAAATTATATAATCGAAGAAAGGCGATCTTTCGGTTTCAAAATATTTTATTATGAAATTCGATTGTCGTACTTTTAAACGATTCTACGGCTTCCGTGGGATTCGAAGCCATACCAGCAAAGGAAAGGTCTTAGTACAACCAAAGCTCTAGCCAACTGAGCTGCGAGGCCCCACCGGGAGCCGTGAGTTTAACCACCAGATGACTACCAGGTCAATTATGTAGTAGAGGCTTTTGGTAGATTTTAATAATTCGTTTGACCCACTTGTGAAAACCACGGTGGCCTTGGTGAGATTCTAACCCATTCCAGCAAGAGGAAGGCTTTAGTACAGCCAACGCTCTAGTCAACTGAGCCACTAGGCCCCAAACTGCATCCGTCAGTTTAACCATAGTTGGCTAGAGCTTTGGCTGTACCAAAGCCTTCCCTTGGTGGAGTGGGTGGGAATCCGACCGAGGCCACCGATTTTTTCACAAGTAAGTCAAATGAATTATTAAAATCTGCCAAAATCTTCTAATATTTATGAACTTTTTAATGACTGTACAAGATCCATTCAAATAACATCTTAGCTATACATTTATTAATGCTCTTTACGAAGCAAACAACATAGAATAAATTCATTGCAAACAATTAGGAATCTTAATACCATAGATAATTTTTTATTTATTTGTAAAGTATAGGTTTTGCAAACTGAAAACCTTAAACACAAATACGATAGCAGGTCAGGCTTAAAATTATACGGAAAATGGAGAGCGTTTTTTTAAATAATAACCTTCATTTGAGTATAAAATTAAAGGAAGGGGTGATTTTCTGTTAAAAATATTTTGTTGCAGGCTTTTCATAAAATGTATTTGAATATTTAAGGGCATCAAACGTCAATATGAAAAGTGCATAATAACGGAGAATTCTTTTTTTCCTATTGTAGTTTTGCAAGCGGCTGAAAAGTCGTACATGCACGTTTTCACATCCCGGCATGGTTGAGCTGCCATGTTTTCATGCCACATGATTATTAATATGACAATCCCATTTAAGTAAACCTTTCTAATTGAAAGCCTATTTCAAAATTTCGAATAGCCATTCATTATAGGAGTCACTGTCTGTATTTCTTCCTGTTCGCCTGAAATTTTAGGTTTCTTGTAAGAAGAGGTTAAAAGCTTCATGCAAAATATACAAATTTCTGACCCGATTAAAACATTAATCCGGCCATTAATATCGATCGCTCAATGCACTTCGGTCAAACGACTTCAGGACTTATATAAAATAAGAATACCAAACGCGGGAAAATGACTTCTCACATGGTCGTCCCTTTTAGATTCGCTTTTAACCGGCGAGTCGAGAAAAACCGGTTACACAATTCGAGGCTCACCGAGTTCCAATCTTAGAAACTCCGCGTGAAGCAAATACATCTAGCAGACTTGCGAGAGTTCAGAGTGTTAAGCAGACGACTTTGGAAGACACACCAATATCCTTTTTTGGCCTACGTACTCCCTATAATTTGTGTACAGGTTCCTTAAAACCAATCCGGAGCCTATCCACGATAACTTTTGAGAGGTATTCGAATTTTGACTGCTTTTATGAAAGCATTTGTACCCTGTTCTAAGGGCTTACTCCTCTGAGCAAACCGTGATCCATTAAACGTACTGTCAGAAACGTTTTCTCCACTCCTGTGTGCCTCTTTTATTTGCATCCTACTTATTAGTTTTTCCATCACTTAAACTTGCTCATGCTTTGCCATGTTAATGCTTATGACTGCTTTTTTTAAAGAACAAGTCTTTATTTTGCAAAATTTTGAATTCAGGGTAGTGGCGGTGCTGCGAACGCAGTGGCCAATACCACTGATCTGCACAATTTTGTGGAAAATTTGGGAGAGGAAATGACGGACGAAGAGTTCAACTACAAGTACGTGCTGTTTAGTTTTTGCTCGTTCTTAATCGTGGTTCACTTTTTGTGTCTTTTCTGGCCACCCTTAAACATTTGCCAGCTCCAAGTGGCTCTCAGAGGGATATATCTAGTAGATGAGGTGCTTAATACGCTAGGTTTTGCCAGATTACTCACTGGTATCACTTGCCGGAAACCCGTAGAATGATAGAATCACGCAAAATTCCAAATGAATAAACTGTGTGAGCAACCATCTAAAATAACTACACAGCATCTGGTAACGAGTCATTCCTACTTTTTGGCGATAGCAAGGCCATCATTCGGACAGGGCACAAGGTTGGTTTTTAGCCAATCTAAATTCAAGGATATGATAAAAGTGATCAGTCGACTTAATGACCTCCTCCTGTGTACATCGCCCGGCCTTCTAAGCGAGTCGCTGACTGATTGCAATGCCTTGTAAATGTTAAGATGGCCTCCTCTGCAGTCTCAGCAGGTCGAGCAAGTAAACTTTCACTTTTAAGCAGATCATTATTCAAATACAATTGATGTGGGTTATTATTTCACTTTCATGAATAATCAGCGGGGCCGATATACATTTTAAATAATCTTCCTCTGCTGCGCCCTCTGCTGTGCCCTTAACTTTGCTACTGGTAGCCTCAAGCTGTAAATCACAGATTTAATGGCCAAATACAGTAGATTTCCTACCTCATTAAATGTTACCCAAATTTTTTAAACTTTTTTTCCATCCTAGAAGATTACTTAGATAGACTTTTAATATCCAGTACCATGTGGTATAGTCCCCATAAATTTCAATCACGTCAGGATGCCGACATTTTTTGCAAAATTCTTTCGGCTGCCTCAAAAAGATCGTAGTTTGTAAAAATTTAATTCTTATCTAGTATGAATATTTTCCCATTTTTGAGGGTTCTATAAATTCAAATATTTTTTTAGAGACAGCATGCATCATAATATTTTTTTCCTTTTATTTGGTGATTAATTAAATTTTATTTCGTTTTAAAAATGGTTTCAATTCCCAAATAATTTCCAACCCAACCTGCTGTTACACTAGAAGGTGTATATGTTTAATGTAGAAATAATCATGTATTTATACACGCCATTAGGATGACATAAGGAGCTTATAAAATGTTGTAATGCATGTAAATCAAGGTATATACTTCGTTAGCAGCATTTATAAATAGATAGATGAGGTTCTTGATAATACATATTTCTGGGTCTTCAAAATTTCATAAATATAAACTCTTTGGACCAAAATATATGCCAATTTGAGGATTTAATTTCCTGCTAAATGAATATGAGAAATATTATTTTTATACATGCTTTTTTAACAGTTTATTTGAATTTATAAAAGCATTGAAAATTAATACGAACAACTGCATACTTTTAAGTAGTCATTTTCATCGAAGACCAAGTCTTTTAGGAGATCGGAAAGATGCTCATTCGAAATTTGGCATCATAACGTGACTGAAATATCTGAGAATTAGGCTACATGATAATAAATGTTACAACTGTACTTAAGTAATCTTTTCAAATCAAAAACGCATATGAGATTTGCAATTACCATTCAATGAGCTTGCGAATCTACGACAGAAAATGAAACATAATCTGTTAGCTGACAAGTAGTATCAGACCTGCGCCCAGTAGACAGCAGGGAAGGAGGAAATTTAATTTGGAATATGCTGAAGGAGCCCGTTTTTCCAGGAAGGTTGGAAATAAACAACCACCCAAGGAGATTACCAAAGAATATAGAGCTTGTTTTAGTATAACATTCTTCTAAGGCAGTGCCGCTATGGACGTACTAAAAAAACAGATAACCTGAGCCTTGCACTTTCCTTGTTCCCTCTGCTTCGACTTAGAGTGTGTTTTTGAAAATAAAAGAGTACTGAAGTACTGTTGTGCAATTAGAACAGTAGTCGGACTCAAAGTTATTCGAAATTGAAAACGTCGTTAAACCAGAAAGAAGTCCTTTTCCACATTATAAAATTTTAAGTTTAAGTACTTTTTACCGAAAAAGTGCAAGCATGAATACTTTCATACGTGTATGCTTTTAAGTAAATATGAATTTATAAGCTTTTTGAAAAACAATGGGACAATCCATACTACATAAGTCGTCCTTTTTTATAGCCTGTAAATTGGTAGGAAGCTCGTTTAAAACCCGGCATCCTGTCCTGACGTAAATATGCCTGGAATATGCTATGTGTTAATTGATGTAACAGCGCCCCTTTAATTAAACTTTTCCCATCAAAAACAAATTTCAGCATTTTGGTTAAAATTTCAGGAGACAGCACGTCTCCTGCATTTTGCCCTGACGAGCGCATTCAATAGAAGCCTCGTTTGCGCATCAAAGGAAAAATGTCTGACTTATTCCAGCCGCCTTTCTCGGCTTAAGTAGTGCAAGTTAACTTCGTTTTGGGACCAGTTGTGTCCGTTTTCTACTATCGGACAATTATTCGAAGAGAAAATGATCCTCACAACCAACTGAGACAAGCTTACACATTTTATATCTATGCTTTTGGTATAAATCGACTTTTCTTCCGTGAGCCCTACTATAATACTCAAACTTGAAAAGTATGTGTCGCTGAAGCCATTATTTTATCTCATCTCTTTTAGTTGGCGGTCGGAAGGTTATCTCTGCTGAGAAGCTGATGTCGGCATAGGCCGATGAGCTGTACTTAAAAGTAGTTTTTAATTGCACTTACACTGTTTCAAGCAGGAATTTTTACAGTGTGTCATTTTTGCCCTACGATTAGGGTGTAAAGGTTTCATAGTTCTCATATTACTGTCTGGATTTGAAACCCATAAAGACTTTGTAATTAAAATTAGGAAACCGGATAATTCTTTTAGTTTCTTGCATTGACAATGTCACTTTAGGACGTTCCCGGAAGTAAACGTTTTTAACGAGGAGGTACAGAATGATGCAGTTCCGTCTTCAGAATAGGATAGCCTTATACAGAATCATCTGAATATCCTCTATAAAAAGCCATGGGCTGTTCATGGTCACCGAAATGTTATTGAAAGAGCAAATTTTCTCGATTGGACTCACCTACCCTCCTCCCAACCCTTCCTTCTAGGATTGCCAGCATTTTGAGAGAAGTTGATGAGGAGGCCCACGGAGCCTTTTACATGAGACAGAGGAGGCAATCCTACGTGGAAACGGTACCTTCTCATCCTGTCTCACGCCTTAGCAGTCCACATAACTCCAGACGCTCCTCCCGGGTATCCGTGAAACTTCCTTCTCATCAGTTGCCGCCAAAGCCAGCGCCATTCAGTGTGGAGGATTTTCAAGCAGAGGTGGTGATTCTGCGTCGACTGACCGAGGACTACAGTCACCTTGTGTCTATCTTTGACAGTGATGACGCAGACATGGACAGCTACATTATTTCCGCTCTGCTCAGCAGTGGTAAGGCGAAAAAAGCTCCTTATCAGTATGTGCGCGTGTGAGTTGTAGGGGAGAGGGGTGAGAGGCAGGGGACACTTCGAAATTGTTTGCTGTCACGTGCCAGAGAAGGAGGGAAGTCAGAACCAGGCATGTAAATGTGTCTGGATGTCAGAAGTTTGGTAGCACGCGGGTGCATGCTTTAGAAGTAGGCCTTCCTGCAACGTCAGCAACTGCACCCAATTACATCAAGCGCTGGTTAGCAGCACACGCAACTGAACGAAGTACCAA
>WEDG01004904.1:0-12091 GCA_017591395.1 Schistocephalus solidus | reverse complement strand
TCTCTACTGTACATATTTTTGACCTTGCCTGTAAACTGGCAATAAATAAATAACTTTAAAAAAATATAGAAGGGACATCAGAAAAGCCTTTGAAAACCCAATTAACAGAAAGGTGCCAGCAAAACATGCAAATATAACATGGCGATATCGTTCTATAATATCGGTCATTGATTTCAAATAAATAATTGTCTATCAAGTATAGATTCATTAAGTCTTCTTTTAAACATTGCAACGCTCTCAGCCTGAACAACCGAAGTAGGTATTTTGTTCTTTTCTTCAATCTTCTAAAGGGAAAAGAATCTGGCCCGTACTTTAGGGTTGGCATGGTCAACTTTAAGTTTGTATTGGTGACCTCGGAGATTTTCCATGTTTGCCAGTTCAAAAAATGGGCCATTTGAAGTGCACAATAAACTCCTCCCCCCTCTATTGTCAATTAGAGACCGATAAAAATTGAAGTCTATTTAGTCAGCCATATTAAGATAGGCATTCCAATCCCCTGACTAGTTTTGTCGCCCTCCGTTGAACGAACTCCAACAGAGTGTAATCATACATCGTCCAGGGGCACCACGCCTGAACGCAATATTCAAAAACCTGCCAGGAAATGTTCCAAACCTGCGCCGAAATAGCTCTTCCTTAAAATAAACGAATGATCTATTGATCACTCCTAAGATTAAAAATAATTGTATATTTAAGGTTCAGAGGAGCCCATCATTACAAACTAAGTATTGTGGCATAAATCAATACAAAGTGGATAATTTCTGTACGTTCCGAACAGGCATATGCATAGCAGAAATGAATAGTATGGTAGGCATATCCGATTCAGAATAATTCACCATTTCTTAAAATAATAGCCAAAAATCTTTGCAATATACGGTAAACTTGGAAATTAGCATTTAAAAACACGTCTGCAGTTTAATCCGGAATGGCGGTTGACAAGCCACCGATTTAAAAAGGTAGGCTAGGAGAAAAAACTGCATATATAAAAAAATTAAAAGCTAGAGATGATGGGATTTGTACAATACAGGGGGAAAGTTCTGTATTTTTCTGACAACGTATGAGGAATTGGAACGCTCCTTGATCGGTGAGAGATAATATAACAGCCAGATCTTCTGTTTATAACCATCAGTTATGTGTGAGTGAAGGAATTCATCGTAAACAACAGGGTCGGAACGAAGAGAAGATAGTAGAGGGCACGAGATTCTCAAGAAGATGCCTACTGTCATAGTCCACCAACAAGGTGGTTACAACATCAGAACCCACCATGATCATCTACAGCTCCAGGAAAATATCGTCAGGGCTGCAACATCGGAGGATGTTATCGAGGTTGTCAAGCATTTGAAATAATAGTTGAAGAAGACTGTACGAAAAATTGACTGTGAATATTGGCTCTGCAAAGGATAACGCAAACGTATTTAGAAACTAATGTAATATAAAGGGAACTGCCTCAAATACCAGGAGGACCCATTTCAAAATCCAAAATTTAAGAGTTTTTGAAGGAAACGGACAATAAGAACTTTATATCGTATGAAGTTGAATGTTTGCGTAATTTGGTTTTGAAAATAGCTAATGTAGACGACAACCAAATTTGCAGTGGAAGATTATTCCAGATGAAAGCATATTTGGAGGCAAAAACTGAGAACGGATAGTTGTGGAGCTAAGGAGGGGATGAAATGATCATACAGGAATTACGAGTGGCACAAAGTTGATATACCAGAGAGATTTGGAGTAGAGTTATCGTGAAACCGGTTCAATTGACCGGATTCGAGTCTTCTAGCCAAGAGAAATTTAACGTTTGCTAACTAACGTCTATCCGTTTAAGAGATAATGGATCCAGGAAGAGAAAATAGTCTTCGACTAAAAACCCTCTGAACGTTTTTAATCTTACTGCGGTTGGAGGCGTTCTTTAGCCCAAAGTGGGGACAGCATTATTTAAGGATAGGAAGAACAAACTTGCGGTACAGGTTTAACTTTATTTCAGAAAGAAAAAAAGTATGTGATATAAACCACATATCTGTGCAGCCTTTGCAGAAATTCGATCTGCATGAGGTGATAATGCTAGCTTATTCGTATAACTTAGACCTAAGTCTCTTACGGTTGATCGTTCTAAAAGTGTACAATTTTGAAAAACTAGGGGTCCAGGAAGCTTGATGGGGCCAAAAAACATGAAACTTCTCTTGATGGAGAAAACTACATCTGCCAACTAGAGCTCCAACGTCAGAGCATAAGTAGATCAATGTTGATTTTATCAACGCAACTATTCGCAGTGTCTTTAGAAAATGAATGAATGCACTTGAGATCGTCAGCGTAAAGGAAATTTTGTGAATTTGTGAGTAACGTAGAATTTCTGTTTGTTGTACAGACAGAAGAGAAGGGGAAAAAGAACCGTGCCTTGAAAAACGCCACTCCTGATCGGCTGAGGTGTCGAGTAGCTTTTACCTACCAATACATTCTGGCTGCGGTTGGAAAAGTAGGAACCAATGAAGTCAAGGAGATGAGTCCAGATTCCGAGGGCCTCCATTTTAAGCAGAAGAAGTCTGTGCAGTACCTTGTCAAAGGCTTTGCTCAGGTCAAAATAGATCACATCCACTGATTGTTACTCATTATGAAGGAAAGTGACGGAGTTAAGAAAAGTTAAGTGACACATTTCGCACGATCTCCAAGGTAGAAAACCATTTTGCGAGTTGCTTTAGAGCTTACTTTCTAAGAAAAATTCAAGGATTAGATAAAAAATAATTTTTTAAAGAAGTTTTGCTAGAGTGTGGGATTTGTGAACGCCTCGATAATTATTTAAATCTGAATGAGATCCCGACTTTAAGACGCGAAGAAAAATAGATGATTTTACGAGTCAGGAAAGAATCCGTTTAAAAGATAAACTGACAATATATGGCTAAGCAATCGGGAAGCTCGGCACTCTCTTAATAACTGGTTTTTCGAATACAGTCAGTCCCCTAAGAGTGCACGTATTTAGACGCATTATTTGATTATGAATTAGTTCTATGGAGAAATCAATGGTGGTGATAACATTGAATGAGGATGTGTGAAACGCCAGAACCGGTTCAAATTTCATCGTAAGATGATTGCAAAGCATGCACTTAACAATTCTGCCTTGTCAGTCTTGGAGAATACAGTTCTTTGCTTCATTTAGTAATGGAGGTATTTCAAAACCACGTTTAGAGAAGAATCGATGGCGGAACAGTTAAGCAACAGATTTGGTAGAGTTAAGCTTGCTGAGTGCGCAAGATTCCCGCTGTTTGTCCCGTGCAAGACGAATCTTAGAGGCTAATTCAAAAATCTCTGCAATCCTTAGATGTACATATGACGAACTAGCATATTGATCTTTTAACTGCTTTCTCCATTTCTTAAGACGTGGCAAAAGAATGTGAGTGACGGTGGATTCAGAAACGTAGGGCTTGACTATTTTGGTTGGCACAAATTCCAGGATGTTATTTGAAACGACTGACATGAAGTCAGAAAGACTTGCTGCATCGTTCATGGAGGAGAGATGCTGACAGTCCAATGAGTTAAAATAGTTGTTGTTCAAGCTCATATCTGCGAGGTCAAAAGCATGATAGGTACGAACGGCGCTAGCCTTTTACGATGAGAAAATTGGTAAACAACAGTGAATTAATGTATGGTCACTTTGGAAGCTGCCCTGCTCAAAATCAACGAAGAGGGGTTCAATGTCGTTTGTGAAAATCAGGTCTAAAATATGCTTGTCTCCCGTTGAAGAACGGACAAGCTGTGACCGATTTGAAAAATTAATGGTATCTAGGAAAAGCTGAAATCAGGGTGGACAAAAGTTTGAAATCCAGTCAATTTCAGGAGAATTAAAATCCCCAGCGATTATCTTAATGTTAAAATTGGACTCCGAAACCAATTTAAATTTTCACAAAGTTTTGCATCGTCATCGGATAATGAATTAGGCGGGTAGTAAATACATCCGAGAATAGCCTTTTGCCAGGGCGACTGGATAATGGATGCGAAGCAGTAATTACCAGAGAATGACGTGACGTCTAGATCAAACGGGAAGTGCTTAAATAAAGCTTTAATATAGAGAAGACAACCACCACCACCCTTACTAGTGCGGTCTTGACGGGAGAGATCATACTGGTCTATGAAAAGCATAGAGTCGGAAATTAAGGGATGGGTCCAAGATTCAGTTACGAATAAAACATCAGGCATTTACTCGAGAACACTGGCTGTCAGTTGGGCCATTTTAATTATAACAGTTATAGCATTAAGCAATATGACGTCTAGGGTAGTTCGGGTATCCAAACTAGGGTAACCGTTATTTTTAAAAAAAAATTGGAGTTGGGTAATTACGTTGGAAGTTATTGTGGTTTGGAAGGTAACTGCCAACTGCGCTAGAACGATTGGTATAAGGAACGCCATTAACAAAAGTCTGAGAGGGATATCTTAAAGGTTTATGAATACAACTTTCCGGTATTGAACCACCAGTGAGGTTAAGACCGGGATATGACTGTTGGTAGTTAAAACGGAATGACGGGAAGTAAGATAGAATAAAGAAGCTGAGGGGGAGAGGGCAAGCAGCTATAAGAATAAAGTGCTGGAAGGTCGGGTCTTGTATATCGGTTAACATGGTTAGGGTTATTTGCCTGTTGGAGAGGCTTGGTTAGTTTTGGAGAAGGCAGTATGCGATTACTGAGCACTGGGCTATCTTACTTTTCGGTCTGGGTTAGATTTAAGTCCTACAGACAACCTACATTAGGTGATATAATTGAGGGTTTAAGATGACCCGTGAGGTTATGGGACGAGATAGCTTGTGGAGGTTTAAAAAAATTGTCTTTAAATTCAGCTTATTGCGGATTTTGTAGTAAAAGAACGTTATTTATGCGATGTGGCTCCGAAAATTTCATGGAGAGGCCTGGAAAACTGCATTTAAGAGGGAAAGCTGTCAGTCTTAGTGATTTAGACGGGTTAGACGGTATAAATGCTTTTGATGGGGTTGCGGACATTACAGGTGTGGTGAAAGCACCAAAAATTGCAGTATTCGGCCGCATGGGAAACGAAGTATAAGGTAATGTGGAGAGGTTGACTGAACTGGACATCTAAGGAGATAATTTAACCGGTGCATTGAGGTAAGTGGAAATACGACCAGACTTATGAATATTAGGTGGAGAAATTGATGATAGGAAGGACCCATTTCTTCGCTCCACTGGTGTAAGATCACGACAAAGGAAACATTTTGCCATTTCCAAAATAGCGAGAAGTGCGGCCTCGTTGACCAAAGATTGAGTCCACCTCAACTGTTAAAAACAATTTAACTAAAATAGGAGGATTTTTGCTACGCAAAGAGAGGCGTTTTGCTTCCACTATTTTGTAGTAGAAACCACCCGAGTACAAAAGGCCATGGCAACGTTAAATGGGTGTCCGTGTATGGGAGCATTTCGAGGAGAAAATTATGATTACGGTTCTGTTTGTCAAAATCCTCGCTGGCGACCAAGGGAACAAGGGAATCGAGACGTCTGCGATCCTGAGAGGGAACATCGGATATGTTATTATCGGACAGGTCGCCGACTTTAGATAAAAAGATCCAAACTTCCTCAAGAAGTCAGTGCATTTCTGTAAAGCGGAGAGATCTAGCTATTTAGCTTTAACTATGGGTTTCGGTTTTTGGTTTCATGTTTCGTCGGAAATATGAGAACGATCTACCCAGGATAAATACGGGTACAATAAATTTATGCTGATAGCGATTTAAAACCGATTGGTAGGATGATAATAAAAAAGTCACTGCAAATAACTTTTTATAGGAAAATTCATAATTTTTATAAACTTTCAACCTAAATTCTATGTTAGCGCTTTATAATTCTACTTTTTCTACGTTGATGTAACGGATTTCCAAATATTGTAAAATATAACAACCACAGGTATTTTTAGTTGTCTAAAGGCTAGAAATGCAACACTTAAGCAACCCTTTAGCCAATCAATATAGCATGAAACAAATAAATCCGTTAAAAGTTGAGGCTATGTCGGGTGAACACTATGACACTGTATAGTTCAATCTATTGTTAAAGACAAAGACCAAAAGTATGCGCATATGATTAAGGGTTAGAGATGCAAATCTTATATTTACAATTAACCAAATAACGACAGTATAAACGAAAAAATACGTTATAAATTCGACCTGCGCGCCTTGATTCATGGTGATATTTAAACCTATTCATCCTTCTGGAACTAGACCGCAGTCAGATTTTTTGGCATTTGTTAAAATTAAGGTTCAGCAGCCGCTCATCACACCATGTTTGCAAGCGATCTAAGTTTTTTTGTAATTTCCGCGCATCCTCCGGTTTTTCAATCGAGTACCATAACTTCAGATCGTCAGCGAATATTACCTTCTCGCATGTCAAACAATCAAGGCAGTCATTCACGTATATCAGAAACAAAATGGGACCCAGAACACTGCCCTGCGGAACTCCACTGTGAACGGTTTCCCAGTGAGACTTGGCGTCTCCAATACAAACACGCTGGCGCCTGCCTGTGAGAAAGTCGGCCAAACATTTGAGTAGGTTGCCAGTCACACCCATTTAATTAATTATTTATTTATTGCCACTTTACAGGCAAGGTCAAAAGGGATATACATTAGGGGGTCGAGCTGACAGTGAAAAAACTCCTGATCGTTCTTTATAGTGTTTTCAGGAGAAACAACTGCAGCTTGTTGAACGGATTAAAGTTCAGGACATGGAAGTATTGACACAGGTGCACGGTGTAGACTTCTCCTTTCATTGTTGGGGATCAGGTATTCTGTACAAGCAGCAGGTATGCCGGCGAACGGCTGCTTGCTGTCGACTGAGGGATAACCCGATTACGGATTGCGGTGCCAGCAATATTGCCTTCAGCATGAAATCCGGCACCCGATTTAGAGTCATGGACGCCATCAGAACGGAAGAGAGCGTCCACAGAATCAGCGCTAAAAATCTGTGGAAGCTTTCCTGAATGTAGAAAACTAGTGGCAGCTGTCTTAAAAAAGGATAGTTTTGCTGAATTTTAATACTTCTGGGTAGTTCATTCCAGATTGCTACAGTGTTAACTGAAAAAATCTGACGGTATCTAACGGTGCATGCCAAAGGAAGAAATAAAAATATATCTCGATGACTGGTGCGCCGAAAGTGGTCGAGCTGCCTCAGGAGTTTAAAGGTAAAACTGTTTAAAAGTTTAAACAGTAAATATAGATCCTTCTGTAATCTACGAAGCCACAACAGGTCGAGGCTTGTAAGCTCACAGCGTTGTTTTTAGGACAGGTTTCTGTGCTCTAAACTGAAAACTATTTTAGTAAAGAAGTGCTGGACTGATTCTATCTTCCCCCGTTCACTCGCGTGCATAAGGCTTAATAGAAACAAGCAGTATTCCAGACTAGGTCTGAAATACATTTTATAAAGGCTGGTTCTAATATTGACAGTTTTAAAATTTCTGAGAATAAACCCAGTTGTTTGGCGTGCTTCGAGACCATCAGAGCGCCGTGCTCTGACAGATTAAAACTACTAGAATATGATATGCCTAGATCCTTTTTAACACCGGACACATTTAGGTCATGATCGTCTATGCTAAGATGAGGCTGATGGTTGTCACCACTAACAATAACGAGCACTAGTGCCAAGAAAGCGAAAGGCGCTATGTGCGATACCATTGAGCGAAGGCTTGAATATCCTTTTTTAAGAGCTCAAGCAAGATTTGGCGATCAGCTGATTTATATGAATAGGCAACTTTTAAATCATCAGCATTCATAAAAGGCCTACCATACTGAAAACAATCACGAACATCGTTCAAAAAAAGGCAAAATAGAAGCGGGCCGAGTACGCTACCCTGAATAACTCCACTCCTCACGTGCGTGGTGTTGGAGATAACATCTGAAATTTTAACTCGCTGTGCACGAGCATTCAAATAGGAGGATATTAGGTTCAGAAGCTTGTGACCTATGCCGAAGGAGGTTAGTTTCAGCAGGAGGAGATCATGGTCGACACGATCAAAAGCTTTCGTGAAGTCGAAATAAACGGTCTAGATTGCTAAACCACTATCTCTAGATTGTAGCACATGATCAAAGTAAGAGAGCTGGC
Source organism: Schistocephalus solidus (assembly GCA_017591395.1). Lineage (NCBI taxonomy): Eukaryota > Metazoa > Platyhelminthes > Cestoda > Diphyllobothriidea > Diphyllobothriidae > Schistocephalus > Schistocephalus solidus. The sequence goes on along the minus strand of WEDG01004904.1, from coordinate 4,019 downwards.
AGGTGTCAATCGATCTTTTTCGAGAAACCCATACTGAGCCGCATTAAGTAGGTTATTCTCTGTTAGGTGACGCATCAGCTTGTCTTTAATCAAGGTCTCTAAGATCTTCGAGGCTGCTGGTAGTGTATTTATTGGCCTTAAGTCGTCGAATGACGTAGTTCAGCCGTGTTTGGGTATAGGCAGAATGTGCAATTCCTTCACAAAAAGATGGAAGATTTCAATTTAAAGAGCAAGATTAAATATCTTTTACATAAGTGACCGAATAATATCATTTGCATTTGCCTTTAGAACGCTGACTGGGACGCCATCTGGTCCAGGAATGTAAGATTGACGAGAACGCCGAATGGCTACGGTCACGTCCCAGAGGGTAAAGGTTATGTGTTCGAGAACGTTACCGGTTCAAACCCGGATGTTTGGAAAGGGAGCGACTGAATGTTCACTAAAAGTTCTGGACCAGAACGCATTGAAGCCGTCAACTTATCAGCCGTCAACTTAGCGTCAGCTATAGGGTTTCCCAAAAGCGTCTCGAAGTACAGGGTACTGAGTTTTTCTCTGCGGTTTGACTGTGCGCGAAAATAGTTTTGCAACATTAAACGAAGGGTTTTTGGCAAATGTAAGCTCATCCGCTAGTCGTTGTTCTTCAGTGAGCCTCTTAGCCTGTTCAAATATTTGTTGGATCAAGGACAAGGCGGAAGTGTCATTTAGTATATGAAAACGACGCAAGAGTCTACGCAGTCTACGGTGGAAATATAAAGGGAGGTAGACTTCATCCTTGACATTAATTTTTTTTCTTAAGGGGAGAAAAACGAGAAATGAGTGGACCTAAAACTTGGTTGAATGTATCAGTACAAAAATTCACATCCAAACATTAAAAGAAGTTTGTCCAATCGTGGGAATTAAGATGTGTTTGTAATTCGTCCATATTTGCGGATCGGAAATCATGGAAAAACTATATTTTTTATAAAAAGTTTCATCTGCCTCGATTTCAAGTGAAAAAAGAACTATAGCATGGTCTGAACTCCCAAGTGGGTCTAAAGGTGAAGCTGACAATGGCTGACAACCTCTGCAGAAAATGAGATCAAGTATGCTTGATCCTCGGGTGGGAAAATCAACTACCTGTTCCCACATGCCAGTATCTATGGCCTCAAGCACGGTTTTGAACTTTGCAGGAATGAAAGGTGGAAATTAATGAACTTCAGGAAGATTGAAGTCACCTGCAATCAAGCAGTTCGTCAGATTTAGGTCAACTGCGGCATGAAATGCCTGTGAGAGACGACGGTCGTAATCCTCGCTTGCGTTTGTGGAGCGATAGAAACAACCAACGAGTAAGGAGTAGTTATCTTTTAGAACATCTCGGAACCAACAGCTCTCTTCTACTGTGGTAAATTGTCAATAATCCAACGGCAGAAACGTAAGTGGCTGCTTAATATAGATACAGCTTCCTCCCCCATGGCCCTCGTGTCGATCGTAACGAATATAATCATACCCTATAATATTGAGTTCAGAGTCGGATACACAGGGTTTTGCCCATGTCTCTGTAATTATTACAATGTCAGGGCAGTGGATGAAAACCAGATTCTGAAGCAACGGCATCTTATTAAGCAGAGATCTGGCATTTAAGACGAATAATTTAAGCGAGCCAGTTTTTGGTTTCTGAAAAGGGATAGTTTGGCTGTCAGAGTGACTTCCTTCGGCCAAAGAAATGCTCTTTTCACTTGAAGTATTTTTGCGTTTCTTATTTGGAGATGTGCCTCGCCATTGGCCCTTCGTGTTTCCAGTTCTATTAGTAACTGTCTCATTTTCATTCGCTCTTTCAGCATGTATTCCGGTTTAAAAAAACTTCAGAATGCAGGCCTCGTAGGATTGATTTTCTCTGTAGCAGGAGCTGTGCCTGTGCTTCGTTTTCCAAGATGATTTTAAGAGGTCTTGGTCTAGGAATTGATTTAGGTGCTGACAGAGCCTTCCCTATTCAATGTGCCTTGAGAATGTGGATGGACTCACCGTCTGTTAGCATCGTTTGCATACAAGTGAAGGAGATCCAAGTCATGTTTAACTCGCTCCTTTGGAATAATTGAAGCCGACTCCGGGACCCCTTTAATGACTACATTATGTTTTCGACTCAATCGAGGGCCCGTTTATAACTCATATCTTTCAGCTGATTGAGTACTGGTAACCCATTCACTTTGCCCGATAGGTCCAGATGAGCCGGGTGTTGGGCAGGCTGGAGCCAAATCTCTGCACGACTTGTACTTCTTAGACCTTTTCCTCTTTGGCTTTACAAACTCGCCAACCTCTTCAACATCGCATGTTGGTGCAACGTCTACCAGTGATGTAGCGATGGGCAGTTAAGCCAGATTAGTGCTGATGCTACCCGAACTAAGAACTGGTGGAGTGGAGCAAGAAATAGATTGGGCTCCCTTCGGAAGAAGCCAAAATGCCTCTGGTTTATGATGTTCAGCGATCGCGATATGTTTAATGTGACTTGTATGTAAGCTTAAGGAAGCTATATTTGAAAACGAATTTTTGCTGTTTGGTAGGTTTATTACGAACAGGAGCTTTTTTAGCAGTTGGGCAAGATAAAGATTTTTTTAAGTTATCTATTCCTTGTCTTAGATTAATTATTTTTTGCTCCATCCCTGAGAATTTCTGCTGGAGGCTGAAACACCCCATACAAGTTTCGTCTTCGTAAGCTACATTACTTAAGCTTACTTAACTTTTACCCCGTTTAGAGGGAGGTGAACAAATAGCAGAATAACGATAGTTACAATTTTTTTTCTGCTTGTCCATTAACTTGCTTAACAAGATCCCCTGCCAATATGGCCGAGTGGGTAGAGGTGCCGATAGACGGTCCCAAGCAATTTTGTGGTGCAGATTCAAAATAAGGTCCTGACAATAAACTTAAGGAACTTGAGTTTTGCATGTTAAAATTGCCACCAAATTAACAGAGAGTCAGTTAGGATATTCAACAATAAGAATATGAAAATAAAAGGACTCAGACTTTGGTTAGTGCACCTTCCGCGATTGAAAGCATATGTAGGGAGCACACAGCCGGTGTGAGTTTTAAAAATCAGCACGATCGAGGCTATCAATTCCAGTTAAGATCAATCCTGAGGCAGGGAAGAATCATCAACAGTAAAAATTTTGTTTTTTTTGCCTCAGCACCGTGTCTTCTACACTGAGGAAGAGACTAAAAACTCGTAGGCTCGAGGGACTTGAAATTCGAAACCAATTTCAAACAACGCGCCATTGCTGTCGACTAAATATATGTCCATCAAGTAAAAAATCATCAAGTCTTCTTTTAAACATTTCAACGCTTTCAGCCTGAACAACTGAAGTTGGCAGTTTGTTCCATTCTTTAATCACCTTTAGCTTTCCGCCGCAGACCGCGGATTTGCCGTTTTCATTATGCTTTGACTCAAAAATCTTTAAATGCACATTGTTTTCATGACCGCACACTACAGCCATTATATACAGCCGAGTATTTATTCGTAATATAAGCAATAAATATGATGTAATTATTGTATTGATATTCAACAGTTTTAATAAGTTGTTTTATTTTGAATCCATTAATTTAGGGAATATAAGTTGAGGGAATAAATCCCACATTTCTACTAACTGAAGTAATTTTGAATGAATTTTCTTTATCGTGAGTAGTACATTTATTCCTAATCGATATCGGAGTGTTAAAATTTAAGCATATTAGTGTTTGTTACGGTAGATTTAGAGCTTACCTTCTGTGATGAGTGTTTGGTTCATGTCCGCCGCCCCAAATAATATACACGGCAAATATGGAGGTCTGGTTGTTTTGGGACTTTCAGTTTACAACTAAGTATTTCGCAAGACGAGTTCCTATTTGGCGAGGGCTCATCCGGACGAAGTTAATGCCTTCGTATGAAGATTGCGATTCCACCACTTAACGTCTGCCCCTATTCATGTGGATAAGTTTTTGAATCTATATATCCTGACTTGCAAGTTCGCGATTTGCTCATTTTAAATATGTTTCCAGTTAGAGTTATGAA
>WEDG01004903.1:0-115775 GCA_017591395.1 Schistocephalus solidus | reverse complement strand
TATAAAGAAGTGAGTAAGATAGACACATAGAAAGAAAATAGCATTTTAAAACTTGGATCTAGGCACAGTCATACTGAAGGATCGAAGATTGCCTATGTCAAATAATAGATACCAACGTTATTTCTGCGTATGTGCGAAGCTTTAATATGATGCAGCAGTGCCTTCTTGTAAGAATGAAGAGTATTTTTCAAGCAAATATTAATCCAGTTCATGTTTTAATGTGCCTGTCATGTCCGCCGTATGAAGTCCTCTGGGAGGTCATTCCGGGCACCGACAACTCACTGCGAAAACGAGTGGTGACGAACATCCAGTTGGGATAAGGTTACTTGAAGTTTGAGGGAATTCCCACGCAAGTTAGGTTTTGTGGCCAAATAAAAAATTCTTCGAAGTGTAGAGCATAGTTCTGATTCCTTACGAGCCTGTGTGTGTATGATATCTCCTCTAATCTACCTGTACTAAAGAGAGAAATGGCAAGGAGAGTCAAGTATGTATTTTGTATAATAAAGACTTTAATGGTAAATAAGACATTGGACGCCCTTTTGACAGCCCTGACACTTGCTAACACCTCAGCAGCTACAACGGATGTGAACATTAACGTTAGCATTTTTCCCAACATGTTAAATTTGGACATCAAAACAAATCCAGATATAAAAACGAAAAATATAATTTCAATTTGTACTGACAAAACCACTCTGAAAAACGTGGCGGTGGTTGCCTTCTTTATATTAAGTAAACCTTTGTACAGTTTTCATTTCAGCTGAGCATTTCGTCCTTTTCGGGAAATGTATGCTTTGTTTCAGTCATCCACCCGCACAAGAAAAATGGTAATTATCTGTGTCTACAATCCTCCGGTTTTTCTGGCAATGAAAGCAAGCTCTGTGAACTATTTGAAAAGTTGCAGACACTCAATTTGATGTCAAAATAATCGTAGGCGATTTTAATCTTCCAGACATTGACTGGCAGGCAAATTCCTTTCCGCCAACACTTCAGAAATCGGTCAATACTATTAACTTTTCAAACTTGTCCCAACTGGTTAATTCGGTGAATAGAAATGACAGCATTTTAGATTAAATTTTTACAAATGTTGTCCAACCTCTATGAATTTCCATCGTGATCTATTCACAAGTGATCATGAACTTATTAAATGTTGTTTTCCAGTCTCCCTTTCTACAAAGCCTGAGGTTTAATGAGCAACCTCGACTTTGCTAAAGCAGACCCTGAATTTATAAATAATTCCATAAGCATTCTAGATTGGCGTAGCATATTTGCAATTAAAGATCTACCAATTTCCATGAGCTATTGCAGAGACTTACAGAAAAAATCCAGGCTTTTATCCCGCTTAGGATTTTAGAATTCAAATATCACCTCTTCTACTGTTCCAAATTTTCTCCAAAACAGACTTACACAACTTAACGACACCAAGTCTCCGGGTCCTGATCAAATAACAGCAAATATACTGAAGGAACTTGTGAGCGAACTCTCTAAACCACACTCTTGCATTTTCCAGTCGTCCGTCGATCGAGGCATCATCCCCTCTGATTGGAAATCAGCATATATATAAATACCCTATTCACAAGGGTGGATCCAGAACCAGCGTTAAAAACTATCGAACAGCGAGCCTAACATGCATTTGTTGCAAAGTGATGGAAAGGATCATCAAAAAGGCCAGTATGAATTTTCTCGTAAAAAAAACTTACTTGAGTGTGCCCAACATGGATTTCGACGAAATCACTCCTGTTTGACCAATATGCTTTATTCAATGGAACAGTGTTCCTGGTCCTTAGATGAGGACACCAGCGTTTATATAGTCTACATCGACTTTAAAAAAGCCTTTGATAGTGTTCCTCACCTCGGGTTACTCGAAAAAGTCTTAGAATCCGGAAATAAGGGGAATTTACTCAATTGGATAGGAAACTTCTTCATAGGCTGATCGCAGTCCGTGTGCATTGGTAATGCGAAATCAATTTCCATGCCAGTCGTGAGTGGTGTACCTAGGGCTCCGTTCTCGGACCGTTAATTTTCTTAGTCTACGTCAATCATTGTTTGAACGGTTTGAACCACACGGGATTCGTGTTTGCAGACGACATAAAGATATGGCAACCAATCCGATGCAGTACTGATGAACAGACTTTACAAGAAGGACTCAACCGAATAACTGAACGGTCCGAAAAATGGCAGATGAAGTTCAACTTTGAGATTTATTTATTTATTAAGAATTTATATTTGGTGAGCACCGGCAAGAAACTGTCTAAGCAAACATAAGTAACGAAATAAAGTTATAACGATGTGTGCAGATAAAATGTACAAATACATAACTTGTCCTGCTATGTCAACAGTTAGTCATGTTTTAAAATTAACGGAGAACTAAAAAATAGGCAGTGAAAAAAACTCCTGCCTTAAAAATGCAGGCAGAGTTCAATAAGCCTTCATTTTTGAATAGAAGGAAGGAGAAAAAACTGCTTAGAAAAAAAATGGTCGGGTGGTAGATTGGGGTAATACTGCAGTAGCATTTAAGAATGAGATAATGAAACGTCGAGATGAGTTTGTGGCGTCAACGCTGAGTTTGTGGCGCGCAGGTCGATTTTTAAAAGCTAAGTGAAATCTAAAATTTCAACGTTTTTTGGTTTATACTGTCGTTATTGGCTTAATTGCAGATAAAAGTTTTGAATTTCTAGCCCTTAATCGTATATAATTACCTGTGGTTTTTATCTTTAACATTAGGTTGAACTTGACAGTGTCATATTATTCACCTGACATAGCCTCATTTCTCGTTCTCAACTTTTAACGGATTTATTTGTTTCCTGCTATCTTTATTGACTAAATTGCTGATAAAGTTTTGAATTTCTAGTCTTTAGACAACTACAACTTGCTATCCCTATAAATCCCTGTAGAAAACGTAGAATTATAAAGCGCTAAGAAAGAATTGAGTTGAAATTTCATAAATGTATTTTACCCTGCGTATCCTGCATAGATCTTACTCTTATTTTCGACGAAAGATGAAACCAACAAGCTCAATTCGTCGTAAACTACATGCCTCGGGACCAAAACGATGCTTGAATACACCTAGCAGTTTCAACATTGACTCAAATGTACAACCCATAGTTAAAGCTAAACAGCTAGATCTGACAACTTTACAGAACTGGTATATGCCTACCATACTACTCATTTCTGCTGTTCATATGACTGCTCACATAGGGCAGCTTTTATCCAATTTGTATTTATTTATACCGCGATACTAATTTTGTAATCATGGGTTTTTCTGTACATTAAATATGCAATTTATTTATCTACTTTTATTTATTTCTGTTTTTGATATCCTATAACCCGTGAGACTGTCAATGGCCAAATGTATTTCCAAATCGAAGGCAACAGGCACCGTATTCCTACATAAACGCATGCGAAGATGTTTTTCATGCCGATGTGGACGTATTCCCTGTACAACTCAGGACTACTTCAAACTTTTACGTAGCCCCTAAGAGCGTTCTTGTTTCAGCTGGTAGTTTGGACATGGACGACTTACTTGTCTCCAAAAGTTCCCGAAGGGTGTTCATGCACAATGCTGTATCGCTAGGCCCATTTGCGTAACTTCTGAACCGTTGACTGATTCTATTCAGAGGTTGCGGCCCTCTGAGTTTCTGTTTACTCTGGGGATCCTTTTTTATTTTATTCCACTGCACTTACCTCGGATGACCTCTTTTATTCATCTTCCCTCGACAAAGGGAAAATAAGTTCCTTATGTAATACTATTAGCGCAAGGTATTCGCTCTCCGTCTTCTCTAAATGGTTTCCACAATTTCATGGAATTCATTTTCATCAAACCTTCAAATTCGGCGTCTTTTGGTCTTAGCTGATTCCTGCATAAAAGAGCTAAGAATAGAAATAAAGCAATCAACAGATAGAAAGCACGTGCAAGGGCAGTTAGAACACGTTTCCACGCCGTTGTCGTGAAATAATGGTGCGTACGCACGCGTGAGCTTTCGCAATAAGATTAAAAGAACAGCAACCAATTAAATATCTGATTGAATAACTGGAATAACCAATACGATTTAAGATACGGTTATTTATTTAGTTATTGCCAGTTCACAGGCAAGGTCAAAAAAGATACACAGTAGAGGGTCGAGCTGACAGCGAAAAAAACTGATCGTTCTTTCAAGTGTTTTCAGGAGAAAAAACTGCAGCTTATTGAGGGATTAAAGTTCAGGACAGGGAAACATTGACACAGGTGCACGGTTAAGTTCTTCTCCTTTCAGTGTTATGGATCCAGTATTCTGCCCCAGCAGATATTATGGCGAACAGCTGTTCACTGTCGACTGAATAAGGAATAAGCAAATAAAGATCTGCAGAGCCAGCAATGTTGCCCTTAGCATGAAGTCCGGCACAGGATTCAGAGTCTATGAAGGCCATGAGAAAGGAAGAGAGCTTCCACAGAGTCAGCACCCAAAATTTTTGGAATGTGTCCTGAATGTAGAAAAATGGTGACAGCTCTCGTAAACAAGGGATAGCTTTGCTGAATTTTGATAATTCTGGGTAGCTTATTCCAGATTGCTATAGCGTTAACCGAAAAAAAACTGACGGTATCTAACTGTGTGTGCCATAGGAAGAAATAAAAATACATCTCGATGACTGGCGCGCCGAGAGTGCTCGAGCTGCTTTAGAGATGTAAGGGGGTTACAGGTACAAATTGTTTAAAATTTTGAACAGTAAAAATAGTCCCTTCTGTAATCTGCGAAGCCACAACGGGTCGAAACTTGTAATCTCACAGAGTTGTTGGTAGTATAGGTTTCTGTGTTTTGAAGAAAAAACCTCCTTTCGCAAAGAAGTGCTGGACTGATTCTACCTTCTTCCGTTCACTAGCATGCAGAAAGCTAAATTGAAACGAGCAGTATTACAGACTAGGTCTGGCATACATTTTATAAAGGCTGGTCCTAATATTGACGGTATTAAAATTTCTGAGAATAAATTCAGGTGTTTGGCGAGCTTTTGAGAAAATCAGTGCGCAGTGCTCTGACAGATTAAGACTTCTAAAATATGATATGCCCAGATCCTTTATAACTCCAGGCACCTTTATGTTGTGCCCGTCTCTGCTTGGATGGGGCTGATGGTTGTCGCCAATAACAATAACGGAGCACTTGTACCAAGAAAGCGAAAGGCACCATGTGCGACACCTTTGAGAAAAAGGCTGAATATCATGTTTTAAGAGATCAAGCACGATGTTGCAATCAACCGGTTTATATCGAAAGGCAAATTTTAAACCGTCAGCGTATATAAAGGGCCTACCATACGGAAAATAATCAACAACATCGTTGACAAACAGGTAAAATAAAAGCGGGCTGAGCACGCTTCCCTGAATAACTCCACTCCTCACATGTGTGGGGTTGGCGATAACATCAGAAATTTTAACCCATTATGCGCGAGCATTCAACTGGGATTATATTAAGTTCAGAAGTTCAACACGGTCAACACGATCAAAAGCCTTCGTGAATTCGAAGTAATCGGTGTAAATTGTAAAACCACTGTCCCTAGATTGTAGCACCTGATCAAATAAAAAGAGCTGGCAGGTGTAACAAGACGTTTTTCGAGGAACCCATGCTGAGCCGCATTATGTAGCTTATTCTCTTATAGGTGACGCACCATGTTGTCTTTGATCAAGATCTCTAAGATCTTCGAGACTGTTGGCAGTGTATTTATTGGCAGTAAGTCGCCAAATGACGCCGGTTGGCCGTTTTTGGGTATAGGCAGAATATGCGATTCCTTCCATAAAATAGGGAAGATTTCACATTCAAGAGCAATCTTAAATATCTTTTAGCAGAGGGACGGAAATATATCATTTGCATCTGCGTTTAGAAAGCTGACAGGGACACTATCATGTCCAGGACTGTAAGATTGACGAGAATGTCGAATGGATACGGTCATGTCCCAGAGGGTGAATGTTATGGTTTCGAAGACATTGACAGTTCAAACCCGGATGTTAAGAAAGGGATCAACAGTATGTTCACTAAAAGTTCCAGACAAGAAAGCATTGAAGCTATCAGCTGTCAACTTAGCGTCAGCTATAGGGTTTCCTAAGGCATCTCGAATTACGGGGTGCTGTGTTTTTCTCTGCGCTTTTACTGTTCGTGAAAAGAGATTCACAACATTTAACGAAGGGTTTTTGGCAAAGTTTACCTCATCAGCTAGTCATTTTTCAGCAGACAGCCTCTTAGCCTGTTCAAAATGTGTTGGATCAAGGGCAGGACGGAAGTGTCATTTTATAGATGAAAACGACGGGAGAGTCTACGTAGTCTACGGCGGAATGATAAAGGGAGGTAGACTTCATTCGTGACATTAATTATTTTCTTACGGGGAACAGAACGAGAAATGAGTGAACCTAGATCTTGGTACAAGGTATCAGTACAAACGAATAGTGGGAATTTAGATGTGTTAGCGATTCCCCCATACTTGCTGATCTGAAATCTCGGAAAAACTATATTTTTGGAAAACGTTTCATCAGCATCTAGTTCTAGTGTAGAAATAACTATAGCATGTTCCAAACTCCAAAGTGGATCAAAAGGTGACACTGAAAATGCTGAAAACATCAACAGAAAATATGATCAAGTATGTTGGATCCTCGGGTGGGAAAATAAACTACCTGGTCCCACATACCTATATCTATGGTCTCAAGTAGTTCTTCGAACTTCGCAGTACCGGAAGGTGGAAAACAATGAATTTCAGGAAGATTGAAGTACCTGCAATCAAGCAGTACGTCATTTTTAAGTCAGCTTTGGCGTAAAATGCCTGCGAGAGACAAAGATTGATATCCTCGCTGGCATTGGAGGTGGGCGATAGACACAACCAACGAGTAAAGAGTAGTTATCTCTTAGAACAACTCAGAGCCAACATCTCTCTACTACCGCGGTAAACTGTCGATAGTCCAATGACAAGAATGTAAGTGGTTGCTTAACGTAGATACGGTTTCCTCCACCATGCCCCTCGTGTCGATCATTACGAATGTAAGCGTAGCCTAGAATAGAGAGTTCGGAGTCGGATACACAGGGTGTTGCTAATATCTCTGTAACTATAACAATGTCAGGGCGGTGGATGAAAACCAGAGTCTGGAGCTAAGGCAGCTTATTAAGCAGAGATCTGGCATTTAAGACGATTATTTTTAAGCGGGTCCGTTTCGGTTTCTGAAACGGGACAGCTAGGTTGTCATTGCGACTGCCTTCGGCCAAAGAAATGCTCTTTTCACTTGAACTATCTGTTCTTCCCTTATTTGTAGATGTGCCTCGCCATTAATCCTTCGTGTTTCCAGATCTTTTATTAGTTGTCGCATTTTCATTCGCTAATTCAGCCCGTATTCCTGTTGAATAAAATTTCAAAATGCGGACTCCGTAGGGTTGATTTTCTCTGTTGCATGAGCTGTGCATATGCTTCGTTTTCCAAGAGGATTTTAAGAGGTCTTGGTCGAGGATTTGAATCGGGTATCAGAATATCCTTCCTTGTTCTATATGCTTTGAGAATGTGGATGGACACGCCGTCCATTAGCAACATTTTTGCATACAATTGAAGGAGATCCAAGTCATGTTTAACTCGCTCCTTTGGAATTTTTGACGCTGACTCTGGGACCACTTTTATTCTAACATTATGCTTTTGACTCAATATGTGCCCATTTGCACTTCAGGGATTTCAATTGAGTGAGTTCTTGTTACCAGTTCACTTGGTCCAGTAGGTCCAGGCGAACCGGGTGGTGGGCAGTCTGGAGAAAAATCCGTGTACGACTTGGTCTTCTTAGACCTTTTCCTCGACAAATAGCTATTCACGTATATCAGTAACGGACAACGACACCGACAGAATTCTTTGAGTGTACTAGGAAAAACCTTCGCATGGATCCCGGTTTGGAAAGTTGTAGTCGTTGGTCAGTAAAGATGACCAATCTTCCTTCTCTTTTTTTTCGCTGACATCTTCCCCCGTTATCGCTCTCGTTCCATCTCACATGTCCCTTAATGCCAGCATCTTCATGACCCTCACTCACAGTCACCGACAGCACTGCAATCCTCACTGATATCTGACTGATCATTCGTGAACACCTCCCACTCCAAACAGCTCGATTGTACAGTACCTCGATTTTAGAGTGTGTCCTTCTGCTCCCCATTTGTTGTTATATCATTATTTTCCGTTAACATAGATCCTTTTCGCTATAAGCTTATCCTCTCCTTCGATCTAGATGTGTGCTAGATGAAGTGCCCAACGATTCTGCCAGCGTTACATGACCAGTGATCAGAGTTCGAAAATTTCCAACCGAATTCGAAGCATGCACTGTATTTTGTTTTGTTTGCTGCCAAGTTTTGAGGTTAAGGATGCGACGTTTTGATTAAAAGTATACGTTCTTTCCGGAGGAGAAGGATTCCAAAGTCATCTTTGTATAGTTATCAAGGCTTTTTTGTCACGTCTAACAGCATTTTATTTAGCTAATTTTCTGAGTGCTAAAACTCCAACCCTCCCCCATTTTTCATATTTATGCATAGCAATCCACTGTCTGATTGCAGTCTCAGTTTTTTTTATATTTTTAGCGAAAAATGAAAATATCCTGCAGTTTTAATTTCCTTGTTAACACTATGCTGGTGACTTTAGGAAATATCTTTTACTAAGCTGAAATACTGGCGTAAAAGTAGTATTTCGTTTACCAATCTCTGTGTTCGCTTAGTGTATGTCCTTAAGAATTTTACTGTTATCCCTCTAAATTTCAATGTATTACAATCCAAAATTCATATTGAAAAGCATAATATTATGTTTGAATTGGAAAAACCTTGCTTTGAAGACCACCACTTTTGCCCAAAATCTGATTGCTTGATACAAATTTAATTTTATGAAGTTATATCAACATGTTAATAACAAAATACTGGCATAACTTTGATAGGATTCTAGCATTTCCACTCATTATGACGGAACAGCGCTGCGCTGGCATTGCCCACACGGACGCTCGATAAAACAGCTGCTTTAAATAATTTTTAATAAACAATTTGTGTATATACACAATATATATATATGCGTGTTGCGGAGAGTGTTTTTCTCATGAACCATCGAGCACTTGACCATAACAGGACGCATAATTTCTCCGAGAACTTTAACGACACCACCATCTTGCTGTAACGGATGAACCTAACGCAGTAAAAATTGCCGCAAAATTGCAGTCTGTTGGCAGACTTTTGTTCTTTGAAGAGAAATGTCCACCGTTAGGAGAGAGCAGCAAGGCATGGGGATAGTATACGGTGGATAGCTCGCAGGACTTACTGCGTTTTCAGGTAATCCATTCAACGTAACGCTGCTTCCCTTTGCGTCTGCGGTAGACTACGCTCTTATTTTTAGATGCACCTTTTGCTGTGGGCGAAGACACTCACAGTGACTACTTTTAAAATGGAATCTCATCGGTTCGGAATAAACTACCGCGCTGTCATCTGTCAGTTGTCTCTGAAAAATTCCAAAGACGAGCCTAATTCATAAACTAAGCTCACATGGCGCCGTTATGTACCTAAACGCGTAGGAAATGTTTAAAAATTATGTCATGTAAGTCCATAAAACCAGCAATCCTCATAAAACCTTATGCATATCATGGACCAGTCGCAATCATGCTGTTCATGAACATTCGCCGGAGGCACTCCAAGGAGGCAATCCTTTGCGTGAAAAATGCTCAGAATCCGCCGGCAAAATGCCATCATTTACTATTATGGAAACTATAACAACTGCTGCAGTACTTGTTAGATTGACCCGTAAGGGTTCATACCTTCATGCGATATCGTTACGGAATGCTGCAGACTGTAAATAAGAACAGTGGCCTCAAGCCGTTCCAGTGTGCTATAATGCGTATCACGGGATTTGCCATTTTCAAAGTACCGCTTCGGCGCGTAACATGTGAGCGACGACTGTTCATGTCGATTAGCTCATCGACTGGCGAATGGCGCTACTTAGCCTGTCTGAGACAGCTGCACGTTTATCAATTCAACAAAACCCGCCTCGCTACGTACAACTCATACCTAATCGTTATCGTGTTTTTCGACGAAACTATAAATTTGAGTTTGGAATTTAGATTGTTTCCAAAGGCTGTGGCAACTACCGGTGGGCTTTACCTCGTGATTGCATCATTCAGCCACAGAAAGTCAGCGAAACAGTTGCAACTCGGTGGCAGCACGTAATAGAAGTGAGAGTGACATGTATGCGACGATCATAGAAGACTGTTGCTTTTTGCACTAATGATCGACTCGAGCGCCTTGCTGCACCGAGTTGCCATTCCCTTTGACTCCACTGCGCACCCGGGTGTAGGGGTACTAGTTAGGGTCAGCACCACACAGATAGCATTTGGTCGCTCCATTTGTCCCGTACAGGTGGTGAATGCTCCTGTGGCCGCATCTAACTGGTACCCAACTCTCACATAGTGCTCTTAGAAGTTGGGTTCTTCCCAACGGCCACACACCGGGCAACCGTCACGACCGGCTAGCTAAACCAGGTGAGGGTCGCCGGTGTTGTGTGTGCCTCCACACCCGGAATGTCTGACTCCCGAACATCCCACCTCCCCCCTCTCAAAAAGTCCTACGGTGGGGGTGACGGCAACCACGTAGGCGACCCAGGCTAACTCTGGTCGTTCTCCGACTAAAACAAAACCGTGACCCATAGTGGAGTTCGGCAGCCGTCTGGTATGTCCGAGCAGCCCTATTAGGGACAGCACTGCTTGCCTCCTCGCGGATGAAGGGGCTAGAAAAGGTGCTCTAAACAAATGCTGGTTATCACGTCTTCTGCAGCCGGCCGCGGTTTGCAGATCGCAAAATACGCGGTTTTAAAACTCAAACAAACAACAAAACCCCCGGTCGCCATATCCTCCAGGCTTCTAAGGTGAGTCCACTCACACTAGCAGCCTGGAATGTTCGTTCCCTTTAGACAATCCTAGGAGCAACCGGCCGGAACGGAGGACGGCGCTATTTGCTCGGGAACTGGCGCGCTACAAGGTGGACATTGCTGCTCTCAGCGATACCCGATTCTCTGAGCAGGGTCAGCTGGAGGAGGTGGGTGCCGGCAACACCTTCTGGAGCGGCCGGCCAAAGGCAGAGCGACGCGACGCTGGTGTTGCCTTTGCCATCGGGAACGACATCGTGGGACCTCTGCCCTGTCTGCCGCAGGGTATCAATGATCGCCTGATAAGCCTCCGCATGCCTCTTCGGGGACATCAATTCGCCACCATCATCAGCGCCTACGCTCCCCCAATGACGAGCTCTGATGCGGTGAAGGACAAATTATACGAGGACCTGCACGCCCTGCTGGTGACTGCTTAGAAGATGGAAAAGTTAATTGTCCTTGGTGACTTCAACGCCCGCGTCGGGACGGACCACGCTGCCTGGTAGGGAGTGCTGGGTCCCCACGGTCTCGGTAGCTGTAACGATAACGGCCTCCTTCTGCGAACGTGTGCTGAGCACCGTCTCCTGCTGACCAACACCTTCTTCCGCCTTCCGACGCGGGAGAAGGCCACGTGGATGCACCCTCGGTCGTGGCGCTGGCATCTGCTGGACTATGTTCTCGTCCGGAGGCGAGATCGACATGACGTGCTGGTAACCAAGGCGATCCGCGATGCCGATAGTTGGACAGATCACCGCCTCGTCATATTCCAGATGAGGCTCCGACTGCAACCCCGACGAATGCCCCAAGGTAAGAGGCCACCAGGTAAGTTAAATGCTTTTTTGTTGAATTTACCTTCTCACTGTTTTGATTTCTGCAACCAAATAACCGAGAAACTGGAGGATTTGCATGCTCTAGATGATAATGCTATCGTGGAGGCACGATGGTGTCAACTGCGAAATGTCATCCAGTCCACCGCCCTCGAAGTCTTCGGACGCGCATGCCGTCAACACCAGGACTGGTTTAACGACAATGACGCCGACATCAGCAACTTACTCGCGGAGAAGAATGGAATACACAAAGCCCACATGAACCTTCGGACTGATGCCACGAAACCAGCATTCTTCAGATGCCGGCGCGGGATATGCAGGATGCCCGGATAATCCGAAAGGCTGAGGAAATCCAGGGGTATGCGGACCGCAATGAAATGAAAAATTTTTCAAAGCTATAAAGGCCATCTACGGTTTCTGCATCAAGGGGATCGCACCGCTGCTCAGCTCTGACGGCACAACACTGCTGACAGAGAAATCGCAAATTCTAAAGCGCTGGGCCGAGCACTTCAGAAGTTTCCTTAATTGCTCATCAGCCATCTCCGATGCTACCCGTGACCGGCTCCCTCAAGTGGACACGAACAATGACCTGGATCTGCCGCCTTTTCTACCAGAAACCATCCGGGCCGTGCAGCAGATTTCCAGCGGTAAAGCGCCGGGATCCGACGCAATCCCACCAGAAGTCTGCAAGCACGGTGGGCTCCGGCTGATGGCAGAACTCACAACACTCTTCCAGATGTGGCGCAAAGGACAAGTTCCTCAGGATTTCAACGACGCGACCATCGTCCATCTCTACAAACGGAAGGGGAACCGGCAACTCTGTGATAATCACAGAGGCATCTCGTTGCTCAACATCGCCGGGAATATCTTCACCCGTATCTTTCTCAATCGTCTGAACGGTCACCTAGAACAGGGCGTGCTCCCGGAAAGCTAATGTGGCTTCCGCCGACATCGCCGGACAACCGATATGATCTTTGCCGCCCGCCAGCTACAAGAGAAATGCCAGGAGATGCGAACTCACCTATACACTACCTTCATGGATCTAATGAAAGCCTTTGACACGGGGAATCGCGACGGACTGTGGAAAGTCATGCAGAAATTTGATTGTCCTGAGCGGTTCACACATATATTGCGTCAGCTTCATGACGGCATATTGGCGCGCGTCACTGACAACGGGACGGTATCCGAAGCATTCGCAGTGACCAACGGAGTGAAGCAGGGCTGCGTACTGGCCCCCACTCTGTTCAGTATCATGTTCTTGGCTATGCTGATGTACGCCTACCATGATGAGCAGCCTGGTATCCGCATCGCCTACAGAACTGACGGGCACCTTCTCAACAGTCTGCGTATGCAGGCTTCAACGCGCGTGTCCATGACTACAGTCCATGACTTGCTCTTCGCGAACATCTCTACCCTTAACACCGTGACGGAGAAGGACATGCAAAGGAGCATGGACCTCTTCGCCGCAGGCTGCGCTGATTTTTGATCAACAATCAGTACAAACAAAACGGATGTCATGCCCCAACCTTCACCCAGCGCGGAATACAATGCTCCCCGAATCAATGTCAACGGTACTCAATTCAAAAATGTGAAAAAAACTTCGCTATTCTAGGAAGCACGCTGTCACGCCACATGGGAATCAATGACGAGGTTGCCCAACGGATCTCCAAAGGCACTCAGGCCTTCGGCCGGCTGCCGGCCTTCGTGTGGAATCGCCACGGTATTAACCTGAACACCAAACTGAAGATGTACAAGGCCGTCGCCTTGACGACATTCATTTACGGAGCGGAGACCTGGACCGTTGAGTTGAACCAAGCCAGGAAGCTGAATCACTTTCATCTGAGCTGCCTCCGCAGAATACTGACACTGAGATGGCAAGACAGGATCCCGGACACGGAAGTCCTTGAGCGGACCGGAATCCTCAGCATCCACGCCATGCTGAAAGCAAGTGCAACTGCGATGGAGCGGCCACCTGGTAAGAATGGACGACGGGCGACTACCCAAACGACTTTTCTGCGGAGATGTCGCTACGGGTGCTCGCCGACAGGGAGGTCAAAAACGACACTACAAGGACACAGAAGAAATAGCTGAAGCAATTGCAAATCAACCCGGTGACCTTGGAGGACCTCGCCCAGGATATACCGGCATAGAGAAGATCCATGAAGACTGGTTCAACAATCTATGAGGCCAACCCGATTGCCATCGTCAAGGCCAAAAGAGCGGCACAAAAGTCACCAACGCCCCGGACCAACATCGTCGATGCCCAGGCCCTGCCGATATGCCCGCGCTTTCAACGCAACGCGAGAATCAGCCTGGTTGGACATCTTCGGACGCAATGCACCAACAATCTGACAATTTCAACTTCTAAGTCAAATTCTACCAACCCTCCGTCAGACTCCTCCTCCCTCACTCCTGGCATCGATTCCATTGCTCCCACCATCATAGAGACCACATCCCTCTACTCATCGTCTCTTACCCCCACCACCGCAACCACCAACGCCTTCACTACCACCACTAGCACCGTCAGCGATTGGGACTCTCTCCCAAACTGTCCTCAATGCGACCGCACATTCACCTCACGCATCCATCGTACAGAGACTGGTGAACCAGTGCCTGGCGCACCAAAACACAGCAGAGATCGTCGCCTCCACTGTCCTCGCGCATTCACTCATCGCATGGGCCTATGGGTCACATGCGCATCCATGACAGCGGAATTCACCGCAATGCCGACAACACCGATACACCATACACACCCTCCGCTCCTGCCATTCTTTCCACCACTGCCACCCCCACTACCATGAATGACATCCCTCAGCCTCTACCGATTTCTCCTGCCCACAATGCGCCCGCAACTTCAACTCACGCATCGGCCTGTTCGGTCACCTGCGAATCCATCGCACGGAGGCTGGTGAACCAGGGCCTGGGGCTCCGACATACAGTCGCCGCGCCCGCCTCTACTGCCCTCACTGCTCCCGCACATTTACACACCGCATGAGCCTGTTAGGGCACATGCGCCTCCACGACAACCTGCGGTAAACCACCGGAGGCTAAGCCACATCAGCGCACACCATCTACACAAATACATAGACAACACCCTCACAATCATCATAATGTACCTGATAAAATCACGGTTTCCTAGACACCGTGGCTTGGAAGGCTGCCAATCTGACGCTTACACTAGACCACGCCGTCGGCCCAGTGTATGTGCTGTGTGTCGAGTAGCTGACCAGTGGACTGGGAGTCAGACGGTGTTGGCTCCTTTATATCCCCTGATTTAGTGAATCCTGGTGTGTGCGTTATGGGGGCCAGGTCGTGCTGTGGCGCGCGAAGACGGGTATGCCGACCCGTCAGCCAATGCGCCCACTCCCACATCAGACAACTGACTGGCTTGGATGGTGGTCTGATTGTGGGGGTGGGGGATAAAGTGAGGTCAACAGCTCAGCGCATTTTCCTCACTATAAACCATCTGACGCGCTCGAAAATATCACGGTGCGCTAAACGCCGTGGCTTGAAAGGTTGCCAACGCACGGGATAACTCGGACCGCGTAGTCAGCCCAATGTGTGTTTTGTGTGGAGTGGCTGACTGAGAGTCAGGCTGCAATGGATCCTTCTTAATGTGGCCTTTATGGCTCTCCAACTCCGTGGGATCCGAGCCAGGTGTGGGGGGTACACACAGGGGCGGCTCCAGCCGCGCCAGCCACCTGCGCCCTCTCCAATCTCCGGTCTTCTTGTCTCTCTCATGACACTGGACTCAGGTGGGGGAGGAGGAGCGAGTTTGGTACCTGCAGCGCTAGGGTACTATCACTTAAAACTAATTCACGTGCAAGTCACCGTACCTGCACCACCTGGTGTGGAGCATATGTTGGACCTCGTCGAAATCAACGGTCGAACTGTCGCTGCGCACCCACCTTTTTATGTATCTTTGTGGATCTGTACTCAGCGTATCAACCGAACCCCATGGCCTAATAGACTGATGGATTAAAGCAGCTATGGGGAGTCGGCATATCTCCCAACTATGAAATTTAAGTTTAGTTTGGACCGTAGGAACGACCCTTGAACCGACCCCACTACCGAATTGTAGACGTCGAAGAGTGGGTCAGCTCAAACACTGGCTCCACACAGTTCGTACGGACATCGAAGTTTACCTTGGATCTTCGGTATTCGGCGTCCGTCGTTGGCGAAGAGAATGGATTAAACTGTCTGGGTCTGCTGCCGCGGATCGTCACGCAAGGAGGAGCACAATCCGTAACATAATCGAGGCCGGCTAGATCCGGCATGATTGCAGCCGTAACAAGTACAAGTAGTTGCGGGCGAACCAGCAGCAGAAGAACTTTATTGTAGGCAGCTGATTTGACCTAATTCTGATAGTACACCGCAATTAAAGGGCGAAGGGAGATGGGCATTTCACTCCGTCTGCATAGCTGAGATTATTGAACACAAACCGCGACCGGAAAGCTAAAAACGTAAACAACACCCATCCCCCTCATTTCACCAAAGTAATTTTGCTGACTAGCTACTTTCGACATCCGTTTCGTTTATGGTAACCAAATGGGCAGTTGTCCCGAAAATCAAACAGCCCTTGTTATCTACACGGTGTGTTGATAGGATGTGAATACTATCATCCTCTGCTTGATCTTTTTCTTTAAAGAGCCCATACTGACGAAGCAGGAGCTTATCTTGCTGTGACATTCGTCCTAAGAAAACGGTTATTATGACACTGGCAGGCGTCTGACGTAATAAATAGTTTTCCTTCATTGGACATTGGGCCAACAATGAAAGTTTTGTACCTGTTGACTTCTATTCCTCCTCGACTGCGTAGCGTTGCTCTTGGATATCATAATTCTTTTGAGCAGGTAGATGCCCTTGTCTTCTCTTGCCATAAATGGGCCTCGAGTTCGGTTTATGGTGATAATTGGCTGGATTTGCTCCTTCAAAAAAGACAGTTTAATGGTGTCTGCTACTTTAAATACCATTGAAAGCCTATGAAGGCTTGTCCCAAATAGGCATCTTTGTTTACAATTTAATGCAACCTAAACGAAGGCTGTACCTCGATTTAAAAGCACGGGGCTAGACGATGTCAGTTGGGACAAACATGCACCTTCCAAAACCTGCATACTTTCTGGAAATTTGCACTTCCAGCGAAAGATATGATTTCACCGGAACCTTACTGATTGAAAAAACTTGCTTTTACATTATACTAATAGCCAACCGTATCGACTGTTTTCTTACCTGTGTACCTGATTTGGAATTACCGGAATTTAAGCTAGAACTGCCTCTTACATCTGGTTACCTTGGTTGCTAGTGTCCAAACAAGGTTTGAAAATTTTGGCTTAAAACTACAAATTATATAGTTTGAGATAACGGAATTGCTCTATACCCCTCACATTCAGAAGTATTTGTGGTCTTTTGCCATTTTTTTAAATCGAAAGTTGTGCTTGGTTACATGTGCCAAACATCCGGGGCCGAGAGAATCAGTAAAAGGCAAGTAATCCATCCTACACCAATTTGGCCGCTGAACTCGTAGTTGAGAGTCGCGCACCGTACTTGTGTCCTGCCTAAAATTCCTTAGAAGACCACAACCAGCTAAGTATATTCCTGCCAGTTACACTCTTTTCTGATTTCCCACAGGCGTGTATTTGTCAATGGAGTCTGATGTCTTACAGGATAGCGCAGCCATGAACCGACTTAAAAGAACAAAAATTTCCAGTAGTGCAGATCTTGTGGAGCTGGCAGTGGCTGTTCAGAACGCCTGTGATATCGTGAACGCCAAACACCACTACCAAACTTCGCGAGGTCGTGGAACAGATGCTTGTACTCAAAGTAAAATACATCTTCCCTCACCGATCATTCGACTTAGGAAAGAGCCCTACAGATACTTCAAGAGGCTCGACTAAACGCTGAGCTACACAGCGCTGCCTGCAACTTAATAAAGAAACCCGGACAGATCTACTACTTCTATGAGAAGCCCTGCAGTGGTGAGAAAGTCCTCTCATTAATTTCTCCAGAGGTTGGTTGAAATTCTTTGCCCTCAGACGACTTGCTTCACTATTTGATTTCCTTTAGGAATGGGGCGGCCGCTGTCCGCACTCATTTTTTGGAGCCTATCGTCTACAAGCCGATCAGACCTGGACCCCTCTGGAAGTTAGCAAACATCAGCAAGAGGTAGACACCATCGTGGCTCGCCTGCTTTCCTCAGATAATCCACAATTTTCAAACATGCTGACTGCCGATGAATCGCATGCGTAACTGATCCACGCTCTCGGATGTGGACTGTCTGCGTGCTGCGGCATTTTCCAGACATTTGCGGCGGAGGGACAACAAGCCATCGAAATGAGCTGATTTTACATCGATGAACTCCCTCTTGAGGCTAAATAAATGTCCCTGTAACTGCAGCACGTTTGAGCACCTGCACCGCCTTACTCATCCGCGCGTACAACTTGAAATAAATATAATCCGTCATTTTCACCTTATTTCATGTGCCCCAGCGTCCTCTGCAATAGGAAGTTATATTAGGGCTGCTTTTTATACGAAAGGCAGACTGCTCGGACATTCCACTGCTCGTGTTAATCTTTCACCAAGAACGTACATGAACAAGTCTGCAACCTCCAGAGTCGGTATGCATTCGAACTCCGAATATATATGAAATTCGCTGTTTACTTCGCTATTCTTTAGAAATGTCCTACCTCTTTCCTTGACCCCGTTGGTCAGCCCGTGTTTCACGTACTTAACATGCGCCAGGTCGTCATTTTACCCACTGTCGGAAAATTTGTCCATTCCCAATGATAGCGAAAACTGCTCTCGAATTGGGTTACGGTGTGGTTAGACTCTTGCCGAACCCTACCAACTCTCTTATCACCCCCACTATGTCCAGTTGCGAGCCCAGATTTGGTACAGTCTCGCGCTCTGTCGTGTGCCCACCTCGACAGGAAAACTCGAACTCTAGAAATCGTAGTCATCACGGGTTTTTTTCCGTTTCTCATGCAACAGCCCAAAACAGTAGCACAAAAGTGGAATGAATGACTAGGGAAAGTGGCAGGTAGAAAGTGGATTTGACGTTTGGTTGTTAAATTAGGTGTACATTTATGCTCGATAGAGTTAGTGAGTAATGCTTGCATAAACCGCACTCTTCCCTGTCAAAAGAGTCGTCTCACCGGCAGTTGGTGCGAGGCTCCTTATTCAACCCGCTACTGTCTCGCACAGGTCTTCATTATACTGACGACTTTGGGATTACTGAGAAGGCAGGTTGGGCTAGATAATGGAATTTTAATATATTAACGTCAACTGAAGTCAGCACAAAAAGAAAGAAGCGACCTTCATTACAATGCTGAATCAATTCCTGTCTGCTTCTTATATCTGCAGTGGCAGACACCACTTTTCGGCCAACTCCGCTCGCACACCCGACTCAGCAGGCAGATGGGTGATGATGCATCTGGCGGTTGCCTTCTCCTCATCAGTAAGGAACATCAGCGTCGTTTCGAAGTTGGCAGACCTGCCAATGGCGATCATCATGTTGGCCACCTTACCCATAACACCGTCGAGGTTGCTTGTAGTGACCAACCACAACAAGACCTCCAAAACTTGTGAGAGGATAGCCAGCCCGCGACCGGAAGAGAAAAGTTCCCCAATGAGAGTCGGAGATTGATGCAGTAGAAGTCTGCCGCGGTTGTCCAATGCGTCTGCGCTGTCTCTGCTCCCATGGTCTCGCCAGGCTCGTAGAAATTGTTCGGGCGAATCACAAACGGTCTTTTTCAGGGACACGGGGATGAATGGCAAATATTAGGAATTAAGAGATCTTGAGTAGAATGCTCCTGTGAAATAAGTCTTTAAAAGATGAAGCAGTGAATTCATTGTCAGACATATTGACCATGGGGAAGTCAGTAGTACTCGGTTGCGGAGAGGAACTACAATCGACTCTCGAACAGTTAACGCAAACTGGTGTTACTTAGGAGGCCAGCCGAATTTGGCTTTAAAGCATTTGTGTACGTACATTACAATCACACTAAGTCAATTCAGAATAACGTTGGCAGTCTCACCCGAGACGATTTAAATTTTCGATTAAGGAGACTTAGCTGCCGCCATTACTCCAGTCTCCCTTGCCTTCTTCGATAGGATCTCGACTATTTATTGGTCGCTGTTATGCCAACCGCCCGCGAAGTTTCTAGACCCTAAGCTGCAAAACAAAACAGGGGGTGTGATATTACTTTCTACATTGGGTAAATCTGTGAGCGCCAATGCACGTGGCCATACGTTGCACGGCCTTAGACCATTGTTCTTCGTAACTAACCTTTCGGTCGTCCATTACGTCCTATAAGACCAGATCTCTGTTCTGATATTATCCATGTAGTGCAGTCGCCGCCATAATCCGACAGCAATGTCACATGAAGAAACGGCATTCACAGGGGAGGTTTGTCGGAGGTCTGACGTTTTGAGTAGCTATTTCGCCTACCCATCGTCAGAGACTGGAAAGTCATGCGCACAGCTCTCATTATATGGTGCACTTTTCTTGGCGCGTAGCTCGCCAATGTTGACTGTGGGGCTGCATCGCTCCTGTATTTCACAATAACATGCGTTGTCTTCGTTGGTCTCTTCTCCGTGGAGGAATTCAGCCATGATATATGACTAGTTTACGTTATTTTGCTCAGGTATAGGCCACGATTTCAGACAGTGCCGTAATTTTGGTACGTCTCCCTTGTTTTCAGCATATTTCTAGAAAAGGTCATGTACTCGTTGTCAATCGCCTTCAGACAACAAGAAGCTTACTTGATTTCCTTCATGAGGTTTCTTGAGGATTTTGAGGACAGACAAATCCCAAACAGCCGCTTGCATAGTTTTTTTGGGGTTCCATATAAGGTTTCGGCTCAAGTAACTAACCCCAAGACAGTGGTGGCAAGTGAATTCATGTAATGACGGTTCATGTTCGTCATGTCACAGTGCTGTACTCACTTTGTGGTATTTATTAAGGCAACCGGTGTGCCAGACTTCAGCTGTTTGTTGCTACTGGTCCGCGACTGTTTATTTTCCAGATTTGAGAGCACTTAGTTACCAGCTTATGGTAGTTCTTTTATCAATCAAATGTGCATGCGTCTGGCAGTCAGCTGATAGGCTAATGGATAACCCGTCTTCCGGTCGGTCCTCGCGTTTGGTTTTGCGAAATCCAGCCGGGACAGATCAGATATAATCAATTCTGTACCAAGTACGAGCCTATCTGATATAGGCTCTGCTACATTAAATCCGGACCAACAGATGAGCAAAGTTCGAGGTCTCCTACATTCTTCTATTAGGTTCAAATATTCCCTTCCTCTTGCATAAAATGATGTCAACAAGGATTTTAAGCAGATATTCAGTTTCAGTACCAAACAGTCTTCATTTTCATTGATTTCTGAACGCTCACAGGTCGGTTACCGGACTAATTCGTCCCGTTCTCACTTGAGGCTCACTCTCGACCCTTCCCCTCCAGCAGCCGCACAACGACTAGTGTTATTGGAAGGTGAATACTGCTGAAAAAGACAAGAAAGGCTGCAATGGCTCTTTCTGCCCATTAGCCTTCATCAGCCAACCATACCCAACCCCAGGTGGAGCACCACCCGAGGCTCGAACCAGCGATCTGTTTATTTGAAGTCCAACGCTGTAATCCGCTGCTTCACTGGTTCGTTGTCTTGGTGGTTTAGATTTTGCGTCAACGGTTTACCGACAAAGATGACGGAGACCACGGTTGTCATTACTCGCCTTTTAGCCTTCGTAATCCGATCAAAAAAACCTGGTGGACGCCTCTCCATGATAATTGATATATTCAATCAAATACCGACAGGCCAACGGACTCTGGAATACCTAAAGCTAAATTACCAAAGAATCCTGGTAAGAACCGCAGGTCTCGCAAACACGGGGTTGGATATGAATTTTTAATGACAGCTAATGAGTCAGATAGGACCATCCCGGTCTCGGTAACATGCCTTCTACAACTGACTGTGACGGCTCTAGGTTGAGCCCCGAAGCACAACAAGGCGAACACGTCCCGTCACCTTATCGGTAAGAGTCCCTCCATCATAATCTTCATTGTATTCCGATGTCTTGTTGACGACTCATGTTGGTGGCTTGTTAACTGCACCAACCTGGACAAAATCTTTTGTTAAATCTGAGTTCAGTGCAGGGAAACTTGCATTCCTCTAGCGGCCGGTAGGGAGGACGCAGAAAGGCTTACCATAAACAGGTGCTAAACGCAAACCAACAAAAATTGTGCCGCTTGATTCTTGTGATTCCATTTAATTCATTGTACGAAAGAGCGGAACTGTCACGTGCCAAAGAGAATACTTTAGAATGGCTAGAAGAATGATATAAGGACCGAAACTACAGAAGCCTAGACATCGGCCACCTCCACATAAACTCCGCCTGTACTTGTCACAGTCATATCAGGCGGAGAGTGCTGAAGCTCGTTGTTGTTAGAGCAGCAGCAGTTGTAGGAAAATAAATAGTTTACTTTATTCGCGTTGAATTTTACGGTGTCTGCGTCAGAAAACGTCCTCGATTTCATGATAGGTTAAACTGACAGCACAGGTACGAGCTAAAAGCCGATATTCTGCCGCTGCCTGATACAACTCATCAGCGGCCCCTTCCAGCGTTCCCGGTACACTTTTCTGTCAGATAGTCCAGTTTTAAACTTGATGCTCTTTTAATTTCCTGACACATTTATCTCTAACAGTAGTACATCAGTCGGAATTCAGCTTTATAGCCCCGATTCAAAAGTTGATATGAATGTTTGAGCCAAATTCCATCAACCACAACGAGATAACCGTGTAATATTCACCAACTGCCAAATGGCAACACGTGCTCTAAACATAGGTTAGTTGATAGACTATGCTGATAGCACCGGTACTAGCTAACAGCTAAGACACGCGTTTCGTCGATATTCTACTGCTGCATTGCACAGCTGCGAGGGGTTCTGATCACCAGTGGGTTCCCCAGCGTTCCCGTGTGCTTCTCTGGTAGATAATTCAGTTTTGAAATTACTGTTGGGCTAAGAAAGTTTAATTCCGACTGATTTATTCCTTTTTAGCAATAAATTTCTGAGCAGATTCTCAATTTCTGAAGACGTGCACCTTTTTATCAATTAATTTCTGAGCGGATTCTCAATGTCTGAAGACGTGCACCTTTTTAGCAATTAATTACTGAGCAGCTTCTCAATGTCTGAAAACGTGCACCAACGGACCAAAGTGACAAGACGAATTCTTCCTTCGGACCAGCGCTACATGTTTGCACGCACATGTCAAAGCAGAATTCCAAAATCCATGGATTTTCTCGCACATAGATCGAATCAATTTTGAACGCATTGTCGCAGAAGAGCGGAATGCCCAGCAAAAGAAGTGTGGGGCCGAGCAGCCAAGTTATCGCTCCCCTACGCGGTTTAACTTCATCCATCAGATTTGTCCTTCTTTTCGCTTATTTAAAGAACATGCACTCCTTTTCGTATGAAAATACTGTTACGGTAAATGTTTCAAGGAGCAAACCTCGTCTTCGTAGTGAAGCCAAGATAAGGATAAAATCGAGATTTTGGTCACCCCCACTCAACTTCCATTGATTTTCGATGCCCTTAGAAATGCAAATGTATTTTTAAAAAAATTGAATAAAAAACAGTTTCTTGTACTCATTTGGTAGAAAATTATGTATTCTTCAATTTTTTTATCAAGAAAGGATATCTGTCGGTTTTAAAAACGTTTTCGATTCCCGAATAATCCTGAACGCGACCTGCTGCTATACATGCATTCAGGGTTGCCAAAATGCAACTCCGTATAAGGAAAATCATACAGATAAATACGTTATTACGGTCAAGTGATCTATAGTTCACGAAATTTTGCGGTGTATATAGACAATGCTGTATACATTAGGAGCGGTATATGATTCTGTTTTATGAATGGGCATTTAACGGTCTTTATAATTTCGCAATAAGCAAAATTCCTTAAAACTCAAAATTACACTTTCTTCAAGTATAACATTTGGAGATGTAATTTTCTACCAAACGAATATAAGAAAAAAAGCTGCGTGCATATTTTTATAAATTATATTGGAATTTCTAAGGGAATATAAAATAAAGAGTAAATTCACGTTACTTAATTAGTCATTTTTGTGGGGTAAATTTTCGCAGTAGGCCGGAACGAATGTCATTCAAAGACCAACATCCTGGCGTGACGGGATATCTGGGGATTATTCTGTGCGCTAATTAATGTTGCAACCCTACTTAAGTAATTTTTGATAACCGAGAACACAATATAAAATTTCGGTTACTATTTCCTGAGATAGCACATCTGCTGTAGGGGATAGGAGGCCTTCGTCTGACGACTGCCACAGAGAAGAGGCAAGCCACTTGGAAGGCCTCTTTCAATGGTGACCAACCCCCACCCCTCCCCACAATCGATAGATTAGTCTCTGATAGCGTCTAGAACGTACAAAAACCCAGTTTGCCAGAACTACAATATACAGTTCGCCCGATGTTGTCAAACGATGTCCACAACAGGGTGCTGCATGGACGGAGACCTGCGCTAGATTATAATTAGACTTGCACTGCAGCTACCTCATTCTATGCTTCACTCCCCCACGTGGATCTGGTGTCAAGACAGAGTCAAGAAGACCCGAGATGTGAGAGGGCACCGGCCCACGCACTGAGGTCCAACACAAACATGAACGATACAACACAAGGGTGGGACGGCTAGAGTGACATAAGGGCCACATTAAGAAGGAGCCATTGTAGCCTGACTCTCTGTCCACCAGTCAGCCAATCCACATAAAACACACATTGGGTTGACCACGCGGTCCGAGTTATCCCGTCGGTTGGCAAACTTCCAAGCCACGGCTTTTTAGCGTACCATGATAGTTTCAAGCGCGTCAGATTATTTATAGTGAAGAAAATTTTCTGATCTGTTAACCTTACTCTCTCCCCCAGCCCCACAATCAGACCACCATCCGAGCCAGTCAGTTGTCTGGTGTAGGAGTGGGCGCATTGGCTGACGGGTCGGCGTACCCGTCTTCGCGCACCACAGCACAACCTGGCCCCATAACGCGCACACAAGGATTTAATTACTCAGGGGATATAGAAGAGCCATCGCCGTCTGACTCCCAGTCCACTGGTCAGCCACTCGAAACACACAGCACATACACTGAGCCGACGGCGTGGTCTGGTGGAAGCGTCAGATTGGCAGACTTCCCAGCCATGGTTTCTAGGGCACCGTGATATTCTCAGTTACATGAGAATGGTGAGGGTGTGGTCTTTGTATTGATGTAGATAGTGTGCGCTGATTTGCTTTAGCCTCCGGTGGTATACCTATTAGGCGCATGTGGCCTAATAGGCCCATGCGGTGTCGTCTATTCTCACCAGGTGGCCACTCCATCGCGGTTGCACTTGCCTCAGCATGGCGTGGATGCTGAGGATTCCGGTTCGCTCAAGGACTATCGTGTCTGGGATACTGCCTTGCCATCTCAGCTTCAGTATTCTGCGGAGGCAGCTGAGATGGAAGTGATTTAGCTTCCTGGCTTGGTTCGAGTAGGCGTTCCAGGTCTCCCCTCCGTAAAGGAGTGTCATCAAGACGACGACCTTGTGCATCTTCAGTTTGGTGTTCAGGAGAATACCCTGGAAAGTCCACACGGAGGCCTGCAGTCGGCCGAAAGCCTGACTGGCTTTGGAGATCCGTTCAATAGGGGTTGAACGGCTCACATCTCACATGTGTGAGATAGCCAGCGGTGACGTTAAGAAGGAGCCATCACAGCTTAACTCTCAGACCACCAGTCAGCCACTCCACGCAACACACATTGGACTGTTTCGAGGTTTTAGTGTGATTGTCAGTTGGCAACCCACGGCACTTATCCCATCGTGATTTTCTCAAGCTCAGATCACACATGCAGCAGAGGAGGCGCATGGAGAAGGAGCTGAGGATCATACTTACCTCCCAATCAGCTATGCAGACTGAAAGCATGTTTTTTGTGGTGTTGCGTGTGATCATGTGAGGCACAGAGGCTGATGAGGAGAGATGTAGTGTTGTCGTATAACCAGCGGTGATCTACTGCAGGTTTTAATGGAGACGAATGTGACCGAATAGGCCCATACGATGAGTGAATGCGCGTGGGCGGTGAGGGCAATGGAGGCGGCGGTTTATGCTGTGTGTTGGTGCTCCAGACCCTGGTTCACTAGTCTCTGCACGATGAATTCCCAAGTTACCGACCAGGCCGATGTGTGAGGTGAATGTGCGGTCGTAATGAGGACAGATACGGAGAGAGTCCCCATCACTGATCGTGGTGGCGGCAGCGGTGGTAGTTGCGGTTGTGAGGGTAACGAGTAATGTGTATTGGGATGTGGTCTCTAAGATGGTGGGAGTAATGAAAAAGGTGCGCGGTTGGGGGGTCAGAAGGAGGGTTGGCAGAATTTGACGTAGAAGTTCTAATTGTCATATTGTTGGTGCATTGCGTGCGAAGATGTCAGACCAGGCCGATTCGCGCGCGGAAGGTGCGTTGACAGCGCGGGTATGTTGGAAGGGCTTTGGCATTGGCGGTGTTGGCTTAGGACGCTGGTGACTTTCATGACGCTCTTTTGGCCTTGGTGGCGGCTATCCGCTTGGCTTCGTAGATTGCTGCCCGTCTTCACTGTCCTTCTCCAGGCCGGTCAATCCCGGGCGAGGTCCTCCCAGGTCACCGGGTTGATCTGCAGTTGCTTCAGGGAGGTCTTCAAAATGTCCTTGTAGGGTCGTACTTGACCACCTTGTCGACGAGAACCCATGACGACATCTCCATAGGAGAGTCGTTTAGGTAGTCTTTCGTCGTTCACCCTCGCAAGGTGGCCACTCCAGCTTAGTTGCAGTTGTTTCAGCTGGGCGTCAAATACTGAGAAGGCCTGTTCGTTCCAACACTTCCGTGTCCGGGATACTGTCTTGCCATTTCAGATTTAGTATTCTGCGAAGTGGAAGTGGTTGCACTACCGCGCTTGCTTTTGGTAGATCGTTCAAGTCTCCGCTTCATACAGCACCGTCGGCAATATAACAGCTTTGCACATCTTGAGTTTGGTGCTGAGGTGAAAACAGTGTCAGTTCCAGACCATCACATACTGCATGCGTCCAAAGGCTTGGCTGGCTGTGGCGATCCGATGGGCGTCTTCATCATCGACTTTGATGCCGCGTGAGAGGTTGCTGCCCAGGGACGTGAAGGTATCCACAGATTTCAGTTGGGCGCCATTGACATTGATGTGAGCTGCGTTGCAGGTGGTATTGGGCGGCAGCTGATGCATCATTACCGTTTTCTCAATGTTGATGCGCAGTCCAAAGTTTTAACAGTCGGCAGTGAAGAAACCCATGCTCCTTTGAATTTCCTCTTCTGTCGTTGCATTGAGTGCGCAGTCGTAAGTGAAAAGAAGTTCATGGATGATGGTTGTGGATATACACGAGCGGAATTACATACACCGTTGGTTGTGGAGTCGGCTGTTCATCCGTTAGGCGATGTGGATCCCGGGCGTTTGTCCTAGTAGGCGTCCATGAGCATGGCAGAGAACATGAGACTGAAGATGGTAGGCACAAGGACGCAGCCCTGCTTCACTCCGTTGGTAACTGCGAATGCTTCAGATACCGTCCCGTTGTCAGTGACGTGCGTCGTCATCCCGTCATGAAGCTGGCGCACCCTGTGCGTGAACGGCTCAGGAGAGCCGAATTTCAGCATGATTTTCCACAGTCAGTCGCGATTCACCATGTCAAAGGCTTTCGTCAGATGCACGAAGAAACGGTAGAGGTGGGTTCACATTTCCTTGCATTTCTTTTGTAGCTATCCAGCGGTGAAGAACATGTCAGTTGTTCCGCGGTGTCGTCGGAAGCCACATTGGCTATCCGCGAGCAGGCCCTGCTCTAGGTGGCCGTTCAGACGATTGAGAAGGATATGGGCGAAGATCTTCCCGGCAAAGAGATGCCCCTGTGATTATCACAGAGATGACAGTTCCCCTTTCGCTTGTAGATATGGACGCGTCTTTGAACTCCTGAGGAACTTGTCCTTGGCGCAACATCTCCTGGAAGAGTGTTGTGAGTTCTGCCATCAGCCGGGGCCCGCCCGGCTTGTAGACATCCGGTAGGATTGCGTCGGATCCCGGTGCTTTACCGCTGGAAATCTGCTACACGGCCCGGATGTTTGCTGGTATGGCAGGCGGCAAATCCAGGTCATTGTTCGTGTCCACTTGAGGCAGTCGGTCAATGGCAGCATCGGAGATGGCTGATGAGCAATTAAGGACACTTCTGATGTGCTCGGCCCAGCGCTTCAGAATTTGCGATTTCTCTGTCCACAGTGTTGTGCCGTCAGAGCTGAGCAGCGGTGCGGTCCCCTTGATGCACGGGCCGTAGATGACATTGATGGCTTTGAAAAAGTTTCATTTCATTGCGGACCGCATACCCCTGGATTTCCTCAGCCTTTCGGTCCATCCAGACGTCATGCATCTCCCGCAGCCGTTGTTGTACAAGGCGCCGGCATCTGAAAAAGGCTGCTTTGGTGGCGTCAGTCCGAAGGTCCATGTAGGCTTCGTGCAGTCCATTCTTCTCCGCAAGTAAGTTGCTGATGTCGGCGTCATCGTTGTCAATCCAGTCCTGGTGTTGACGGCGTGCGCGTCTGAGGACTTCGAGGGTTATGGACTGGATAACAGTCAGCAGTTGACACCATGATGTCTCCACGGGGAGCGTAGGCGCTAATGGTGGTGGCAAACTTGTCTCCACGAAGAGGCAGGCGGAGGCTCATCAGGCAATCATAGATGCCCTGCGACAGACAGGGCAGACGTCCCACGATTTCGTTCCGGATGGCAAAGGTGACACCAGCGTCGCGTCGCTCTGCCTTTTTCCGGCCGCTCCAGAAGAAGGTGTAGCCGGAACCCACCTCCTCCAGCTGACCCTGCTCAGAGAATCGGGTCTCGCTGAGAGCAGCAATGTCCACCTTGTAGCGCGCCAGTTACCGAGCGAATAGCGCCGCCCTCCGTTCCAGCCGGTTGCTCCTATAATTGTCTAAAAGGGAACGAACATTCCAGGATACTAGTGTGTGCGGACTCACCGGAGCTGCCTGGAGGGTATGGCGAAGGGGATTGGGATGGGGGTTAATGATGTTTGTCTGAGTTTTACGACCGGGTATTTTGCGATCTGCAAAGCCGCGGCCGGCTGTAGAAGACGTGAGACCCAGCATTTGTTTAGGGCACATTTTCTAGCCGCTTCCTCCGGGAGAGGCAAGCAATGCTGTCCCTCAATAGAGCTGCTTGGATACCCCAGACAGCTGCCTTGCTCCACCATGTGTCACGGTTTTGTTTTAGTGGGGGAGCGACCCCAGTTAGTCTGGGCCACCTACGGGATTACTGACGCGCCCGCCGTAGGACGTTTGGAGAGGGGAAGGTTGGAAGTTCGAGAGCTAGACATATCGGGTGTGGAGGCATACATAGCACCGGAGACCCTCCCCGGGTTTCCCGGCATGTAGCCGCTGGGAAGAGCCCAGCTACGATGAGCCACAGGTGAGAGTTGAGTACCAGTTAGAGGCGGCCACTGGAGCATTCACAACCTGTACGAGACAAATGGAACAACCAAATGCTATCTGTGTGGTGCTACCTCTAACTAGTACCCCTACACCCCGAAGGGAGCACACACACATACACGCACACACTGGGCTGACCATGTGGTCCGAGGTATCCAATCAGTTCGCAACATTCCAAGCCACGGCTTTAAACTAAAACCAACTAACTGGCCTTCCCGAATTGAGAACTGAGACAGCTTACCCACGAGCTGTACTGGACAAAAGCTAAATGCACTCTGGGCGCCAAGTCGCCTGAATTCGGCCTTGACTAGCGACACAGTTACCAAATGAAAAACATGAACCTCAAAGCCTCTGTAGCCCCACAGTATAGTGCCTATGTGGCTGGCAAAAACTCTGGCAGAACCCAGTAACTGACCGTTTGCACCTACAGGCGACTGGCATTTAGTACTGAGCTGAATAAACAGCATCACAAGATATCCATATGATACAGCGTTTAGAAAACTGCTTAAGTGGAGACTATCCAAACGGAATGGCCAGAAGCAAAATAAGGATATCTGATTCGCTGAAAATAGTTGCATCTGGAAAGAACGTAAATGCATTTTTTTTCTTACAATTATAATATTAAATGAAAAAGCATTTTTTCGCTTTCATTATGTGTGCTGCACAGCTTGGGGGAGTAGCCGCCAATTGTATCGCAACCTACATTTGACATGTAGAAACAATTTTTGACTTGTTAACCACACAGACGCACATCGTAGCTAACAAAAATAGTACCTGCCGTGTGATGGAGTGCTGACAACGACAAGGGAACCGGTATGGCTATTTCTGGATTATTTTCCATCATCAGCCAGCCATACCCAACCCCATCTGGTGCATCAACCAAGCCTCGAACCCAAGACCTGTTGCTTAGACGTTCAACGCTCTAATCCATTGCGTCATTGCTTCGTTGTCTTGCTGGTTTACATTCTGCGAATTAGGGTTTACCGACAAAGACGAGGGAGATCAAGATGATCATTTCTGCCGCAACTTCATAATTACCTACAGTACTTATACATAGGTCAGTAGCGGAGTAACGCATTCCAGGCCTCTATGCGGCTCAGTTGGTTACGTACCCCCATCCCTTCTCCATACAAGCCCTTAAAAGAAGTAACAAGATAGACTGCAGTGAACTTCAACAAGTACGTCAGAACAGTTGTGGTTCACATACCCTGGGTGAAATTGAGTTCATACCCGTCGACAGAGTGACCGGTGGAAGAGCGTAGTTGATGGATGGAGCCCAGCCAGAAGGTCGCTTCGACAATTCCTCTGCCTCCTTTTTGTTTGAGTGGACGAAGTTCACAGCCATCAACTAGTCCTCTGAAAACAAGGGAGAACAAAAAATACTTTTTTTAAAGATTATTCGCCAGACTAGGTGGGCAGCGCAGTGAACGTCTGCCACGATCAAAATATTCCGCTGTTTGTCCTGGGGTAATGCGGATGGAGGATAAGACTATTCGGGTTCCAAGAAAGATAAACTGCTAATGAGAGCCACTGACTGTATGTTATTTGTTCTTCATGATCAACAATTTCGGCCGATCCACTTAGGCTTTTTTTTAACTTGCGAAGCTAGGCTGTCAAGAGGGCTCAAATGACGGCAATCAGCCCTTGCAGAACCCGTGTACATCCAACGGTAGTGTAGCTTTCTTGTGAAGGAAGCAACAAATCGTGTTCGAAGTAATTCCAAGGTTCAACAGTGAGGAAGTGACAATCACCAGGTGAACAACGTTTTAGATGACAAGCCCGGCTATTCAACATCGATGAATCGCAAGTATGGTAAACAGTCAGCGGAAGATAGCACTAGCTTTAAATGCCAACATAACCACCAGTTGTAAGTTGGTTATTTTGGCATAAAATTGTTGTTGTATTTTGGAATTAGTTTCAAATGTCCATTTTATGGGACTTCGTCCTTCTGAACTATGGACAGGTTAAAACCGTTCTAAAGTACATTGAGTTAACGTAAGACTAACTTGTGCATTCCAATTCACTTTGATGTGATATTTTAGTAGAGAATGCAGTGTCCTAACAGCTTAACATAGAGAGGCTTATGCTGGTAAATATCATGTCGCCTACCTGATATCATATGTGGTAGTCTTCAGTTGTCACAAGTAACCACAAAGCAAAACGCAGTCTGTACTTTCGAAATTATGCCCTTAACTTCCGTCCAAAAAGCTCCCTAAAACATTAATAAACATTGCGATAAAACAAAATCGATTGGCTTCGATTCCTGCCTGCTTCTTAAAGGGCTTTTCAATTTTCTACGATAGTAGTACCGCCCAATGGCTCAAACATATAATGAACCGAGAGACGTTTTCGATAAAGAAGACACCGAGATAGTTTGCTGTAGTCCACTCGCATCGTTTACCCATGCCTTTATGTCTACCTCTCGTATACCGTCGATTCGTTGTTGGGGCCGCCCAAGACTTGGCACCAGGCAATCGACGCTGACTCCTTCGGTGATTGGCTGTCTATAGACAGGGCAAAGGTGCACACGCGCTGGGGGCAAATAATCTCTACTGAGGACCCTCAAGAAAACAGCCCTCTCTCTCTCTCTCTCTCTCTCTCTCTCTCTCTCTCTCTCTCTCTCTCTCTCTCTCTCTCTCTCTCTCTCTCTCTCTCTCTCTCTCTCTCCCTCTCTCTCTGCCTCAGTCAAGCTTGTCCAGTAATCAAGTTCGGCGGACGTATGCCTACTATTATTCATCACCAGACATTTAGAGTAATCTAAGGGAGGGTAGAGTACGAAAATTTTAAACATCGAATAAACATTAAGTATGGGGGTTGAGGGTTGAGGGGGTTCAGAGAACAGGGGGTTAAAGTCTAGTCCTATCATGGGGTTGAGGGAGGGTGTCCGACAATTAGCTATGCTTCTGCTTCGTTGCTGTGGCGCGACATGGCAGGTTTGAACACGCATGCTGAGTTCGTCTTCGACAAAGGGAACCTTAGGGCCCCTTTAAACGCCTTTTGCGAGCATAAGGTTGGCTTGGTTAACCGTATGGCCACTGCCTCTGCCGTTGCGATTTTCCGCTGACGCAGGAACTTGGAGTGTTCCGTCGGCACTTTATAGATGACACGGGGTGCTTGGTTGATGTCGACCCGTTGTCAACCAAGTGAGCCACAATTGCGCTAGAGATGGACTTAGGCATGCCCTGATTTAGCCAGACAGGATGGTGCTCGAGCATTCGCTTGGATAGGTGCCTGGTTGTTCGACCACTATAACCTGCCCAACAGGAGCAAGTGACGGTGTAGATGTGCATTAAGAGGTTTGAAAGGACAGTCTATCCGCGCCTTCAAGACGAAGAAGTAGAGTATTTGAGAACACTAGTCTTCTCTTAGCGGCTGGCTAAGTGCACTCGATAGCAGCGTCTTAGCAAGGAGGTAGAAGTTCGCTCGCCGGATCCGCTAGAAAAGGCGAATTAGGAAATAAGTCCTCCACCTCTGCCTTCGGTAGGTCCGATTTTGGGGAACGTTCCTCCATATCTTTATTGATAAACTTCTCGGGAAATTCATTTTCTCGTAAAATGTCTTTTTTATAAGGGCGAGTTTATTCTCCTGTGTATCAGGAGTAAATATTCTCCTAGCTCGGTTGTTGAGGCCACGGCCCAGGCTTCGTTTCTGGCTATGTGGTACTAATAGAAATCGATCCTTCGCCAAAATTGACTTCTTAAATGCTTACATTGGCATTATCGCGGATCTTGTCCAGTAAGTCTGTCTTCCCAACTCGAAGCGCCGACGCACCCGAGGTTTGGATCCAAATCCAGTTGTTTGGCGCTCTAACCACTTGAGTCATGGGACGCATATTCTTCCGACTTTGAGCGGAAATGTGCGATGTAGGAGTAAAATTTGCAAGTCTATCCTGGTTGTAAGACGGAATACGAGCTGATGCCGCCTTGCTCTGGAGCCACGATCAAGGAAGCCCAAAACGGCCATTTGATGATGGCGTTCTTTTTGTTTTCTCTTCTTTACTATCGGTAGGTCGTCGTAATTTGGCAGCCTGCGAGGGCCCTAGACCCGAAAATCAAGGCCTCCGTAGTTCGCCTTACAATCAGGGCATACGTTTTGAACGTTGTTCCTAGGCAAACACCCCCAGGAGTTCTCCGAAGGACGGTGGCTAGCGAGGTGCTTCGGTAAACAAGGGTTGGTCAAACTGAAAGAAACACAGAAGTGGCTTTTATCCGGGGGATATTACGTGTCCGGGGTTCCAAACAGCTGCTTAATATCAGGAACCGGGGAGTACAGCGCACAAAACCGTTAAAAGACGTCGTTTGTGTGGTCATCCTTGCGATTATCATGTTGACAGCCAGCGCAAACTTCCCTCCTCTCATTAAGCGAAAATATTCCCGTGTCCTGGAGATATCTTTCTCACCACCGTGCGTGTGAGTTATGGGTATCATGCCAAACTGGTCTGGCCAGAAGCCGTCTTGCGCTAATGTTAATTTACTTCGGCATCAGGACCTCAATTTGCTCAACTAGAGGATTGGTGTCTTCACCATTTCTAATTCAAAGTAGAATGAGAGCCGACATAAACAGAACGGCCAGACAAAGCAGTATGAGGATACAGTTTCGAGGTAGAGGATCCGGTAGCGTTAATTTTTGCAGAAGTGAGAGGTTAAAATTTACTTATATTTACTGGTCTTAAAACATCCCTACATAGTTTAGCACTTTTTTAATTGGTAAGACAGCGGGTTGATTGGAGACCTCTTTGCAGAAAAAGTACAGAGAAAGGGTCACCTGAAATCCTCGTAGGTAGGCACACGCTGTTCGACGGCTCGAATCTTGGCATCGTTCTCGTTCCAATGACGTTCTTCGTAACGCACAGCTTGCTTCAGGTCAGCCTCCAACCTGCCGATGTCCAGTCCCAGGGAACGCAGTTGACTTTCACCCTCGTTACTGTTGTTTTTATCGTAAAGCGCCATTTCGTTGGGGCTTGACAAGAGAAAAACAGAAAGACTGGTGAAAGCATCTACCGCCCAGTAAACAGAAAATGTGGTTTACTTTGGTGGCAAGTTTTTAAACCTACCGCAGACGAAATATTATTTGCTCAGCCGGCGAGGTAGGATGAAGCGAATTTCAGCAGGAAATATTCGGGTAAAACCTGGAGGGTAGAAATCGCCTCACCATACTGTCGACTGTGGGATATTAGCCAGAAGAGTAGTGGCCCGCCAATTTTATGCTATTAGACAGTAGAAGTGAGAGTTGTTCGACCCCCTACTCGATCCTCTGGTGTTTAGCGCATGATTTCTGTTAAGTGCTCCTGTTTTCGAAATCAGACAGGTATGGGAGCTACTCGATTGGCCACCTAAAGTTTATGGCCTTCAACCTAAATGCTCATATGCATTTTGGCGACCGAGTATGTGAAGTCAACGCAAAAAATATGAACATTACTCTCCGACGAAAGTAAAGGTTTAAATTAAGTTGATTTTACATGAGCCGTGATGTTCTGTGATTTGCCTGCTTAAATCGGCCTGTGGTAAATTTAATTTTGACCAAGTTTCTTAAAAAAGCCTTATTGAGTACGGCCGTTCTTCTTGGTATCTAAACTGTCTAAATGCATTAAGTGCCTATTCTACCGAGGAAAGTCTTTCGGCTGCTGGAATGACTGCAACGATGACGCTCTTATTTGATTTACTTAGATAGCATACTAAACTTTTCCCCACTTATTTTAAATATAAGGAATCAATTTAAGAATTCCAAGACAAGGGTGGCGAATAAAATCCAACAAATGCGCGTCAAACAGGCAAAGGTATAAGTGAAGTAGAAAATGGTCGAAATTTTTGCTGCTAAAGCTGACTTCTAGAACAGCAAAGTAGTCACAAATTACAGTCGGTGGCCTATCTCATGAAAGGTTAACCGAAAGTCTGAGATGAGTTTTCGTTTCCAGAAGAGTACATAAGTTGGGTTGTAATATTAATTAGTCCGCAGCATAATCTCAAGCTTTTTCAATCACATAGGGATGCCAGATTTTAAAGAACTTTTTTCCCACTTCATCAAAAATGAAAACATATAAAGTATTAAGTTTTCTCATCGATTATCGATGTTCTTATAAATTCAAACATATTCTGTACTAAAACACGCACGGAAATCGTCTTTCTTGAGCTCATTTGGTAGCGAATTAAGTATTCTTTTTAAACGTTTTACCCGAATAAAGGGTACTTTTGGTTTTTAAAAAAATTCCAATCTTTAATACTTTTTAACCCGACCTGTCATTACACTTCCATTCAAGAATTCCAAAGCTACACGCTGTATACCTTCCGTCTAAGGAAAAATACAAATTTCTCTACGCTATGCGAAGAAGGGCACATAGTTCTCATAACGTTTGGCAATAATATGGATCACCTTGCATACTTTATAAGCACCATTACTAAATTTATGAATGCAGATTTCAGTCGTAAAAATCTCATAATTAGAAACATTTTAAAACTAAAAGATACTTTGATAAGGATGCCTTATATGACCACCTAAATAGGACACTGGAAAAAGAACTACCCACAATACATGTGGCATTACACTAAATTCAAAGGAAATTATGTTTAGGCTTAAGGCGAGGGTTACGGTTGGGGTTAGGCTAAGGGTATTATCGTGTTAACTGTAGGGTTTAGTTTTAGGTTAGAGTTAGCGTTAAAAAAGGGGTTCCTTGACCCTTCCTAAAATTTACGATAAGGCAACCTAATTTAAGCAGACGGAGAGGTTCATATACTCATGTTCTGTTAAGTGGCCATACAAGGCATCCGCGCCGATATTTTTTCTTCAAACATAAAAGTTGAAGAATCCGTAATTTTCTGCCAAATAAGTAAAATAAATATTTTCTTGCGTGTTTTCTATAAAATCCGTTTGAATTTATAATAACATCGAAAATCACTGAGAAAATTTCAAGCTACGTAAGAAGGCACTCTTACGGAGTGTAGTCTGAGCAGACAGCCGGAAAGAAGCCCATTTGAAAGCCGGCATAAAAATCTAAACTCCCAAATTTTTGAATGAAATTTCAGTTTCATGAAGTGGTTACAAACATCGTACTTAGTAGTGCACTGGTTTAACCAGTAAGAATAATTCCCTCACATCAGGAAAAAGATGCTTATGTATGTCTTGCTAGGTTCAGCGCCATAACTTTCTACGAAGATAAACTTAAATTGACACGAAGCGCCAGCAACCCTATCTCAGAGCGCAGACTTCCCCAACAAATATAGGGACCCGGAGGAAAGATTAGTATACAGGTTGCGAGAACAGCCCTTCGACGGCAGGAGTCATTATATCTTGTGATCGCTCTCAAACTTGTGTATAATCCCACATTAGAATTTAAACTAACAATTACAGTTGGATAAATCGGGACAATCAACGGAGTTTTCACACACCAAACCCAAACCAGACGATAGTTGGGATGCTGCAAGGGACGTTATTCACAACTGACCTACCAGGTGGGTGCGATCGCCATGAGCACCAAACCTCAATAAACCAATTGCCTACAACGCAAATCCATGTGACATAGGCCATAATAAGGAGTCATTGCAGCCTAATCCTCAGTTTTGAGCCCATCGTTTATAGCCCTTTAAGG
The DNA here is from genome assembly GCA_017591395.1 of Schistocephalus solidus. Lineage (NCBI taxonomy): Eukaryota > Metazoa > Platyhelminthes > Cestoda > Diphyllobothriidea > Diphyllobothriidae > Schistocephalus > Schistocephalus solidus. The sequence continues at coordinate 78,989 of WEDG01004903.1, read as the reverse complement.
TATGACCGTTAAATCTTCACGGTTAGCTCAAAGTGCTTTTGGTATTTTATAGTGCGAAAATGAAAACTTGATTCCGATCTAGGCGGACATCGGCTCAGGCCGACTGAAGATGACAATGGGCGGTTGCTGAGCTGTCCAGCGCGTTCCACAAAGGGGCTCCGACCACGTAGAAATGTCAGTCACAATAAGGACTACATCAACGAATCATTACAGTCTGACTCTTGTTTCAAAAGAGCAATGAGATATCCCATCGGCTGACAGCCCTTCACGCCAGGATACTCAGCGCGACAGATTTATCATCTAGCGTGCGCTGAATGTGTTCAAGGGTATTTCATACCCAAGCAGACTGTAGGAACCTGTTTCCTTACAGTACGCGATGACTGACGCGGCGCAGAGTTCCGCCTAACGCGCGCCACAACCAGGATCAAAAAACAGTCCGCAAAGTCTAGGCAGTTCTGACCAGCAAGGTTCCAGCTTTGTTGGCTTTGTACTACCCCCGGCTACGGACTCTAGTTGATTAGATAGACAAGTCCGCTTATCGTCAGTTTTATTTTACAGAAAAGCCATTTGAAGTAAGCACCGACTAGGAGCTTGCCGATATTATTCCGCTTCCTCTTTTTAATGACGTTTTCAGCTGAGAAAATTAATGACGGATGCAACGAAAACAAATGTATAGGATGCACCTAAAAATGCATGATACCCCTTTCATTAGTCAATACGCCCAGTAAACCAAGCTTAGTCTATAAGCCCCGTAGCCGATCGGTGAGCACACATCTACCACTGTTAACATTCCCGATCGAAAACAATAAGACAATAAGCTCGTGGGGCAGTGGGTTAAAGCCTTGTAAAAACCGTTAGAAGACATTTAAGTGCCATGAATTTTGAGATCCCCGGTTCGTAATTCGTATTTGACTTTCCAAGGGACGTTGACCTGGTAGGGTTGAGAGATCCCACTTGAATCGACCAAATATGTAGGGCCAGCGAAAACAGAAAGAATGATGCTGCATGATAGCAATAGATAGAAACAACTCGTTCCCCCGATGATGGAAAAGTTATTAAGTCGGGTTTAGGCCCGCTGTCAGATATTCACCGGGCGACAGTAATTAGTATTTAGCTCAGCGCAACCACGATGACGCAAGCAATATAGCCTGAAGGCGTCCACCAACAGCGCTATCGATAGGAACTGTAACAGTCCCTGACTGCGTGCTACTAAGGGCCTTTTGCGCGACTTACGTGGTGGCAGACTCAAAAGGACCTCGAAAAGGCGCCACCTCAACGGGTCTGTGAAGCTATATCTGAAGACCACCAAGACATCAGAACGCAATGAAACAGAAAAAGCAGTAACAAGTGCAACAAGAGGTCAATGAGGCAAACCGAACTCTTGGGGTGCACCAGCGTGAACATGGAACGCGAGTGCCAACGCCAAAGGACGGAAAGGCAAAATACATGGGCACGCTTTTATTGCATATATACACAGGAACATAAAGGGGATGGGGGCTATGAAGAAAGGTGAAGTCAAAAAGGGTGCGGCCAGCGACGCATCACCGCGACAGCCTTGAAGCCCGTTCCCAGGTGACCTTCTCGCTCTCTGGGAGGGAGTTCCACTTCTCAAGCAGCTTACCTTCCAACCAGGTCTGTGAAACTGGCTGACCTAAACGGGATTTGTGCTCCCGTTTCAGGGTCTGACCCACGTGATGGGCAAAGAAACGGAAGGCCGCATCGTCATCCTCGATGGGTTTAGGGCCGACTTCTTCCCTCTTGGCCAGTTTCTCAGCCTCCGGCTTCTGTATGATAAGAGGCGGAGACGAGGGCGGGGAAGGTTTTAATGAATTTTGCGTCGGTACTGGCGGCGGTGACTCAGATTTAGGCGGAGAAGGGGGAGGCTTGAGTGGGGACTCATGTTTGATTATTTGGCCAGTGGCATCATCATTATCATGCTCGAGCAAGTCAGTCTCGGTGTCAGTTCCGGATGTTATATCACCACTCGGATCGTCATATTCCAGGCTTGGGCTCGCAGAGGCCGGTATGTCACCACGATGGATTGCAGTGAGAAACTTCTCTACCCACTGTTCGACGTTAGCGGCCGAGATTTCACTGGGAGGTTTAAGACCTAGATTTTTGTAGAGGACAGCCAGTTCGTTGAGCTCGACGAAGAGCATTGAGGAGAGTTCACTGACGCTTAGGGTTAGGACTTCGTTTGCTTTCGTTATATCCTTCAAAAAGGAAGAGAGGCGCTCCACAACTCCAGCATCGACCTCCGGTTCGATACCTGGCTGCACTTCAGCCGTTTCCATCGACGAAAATTAGCGAAAGGAAAGCTGAAAAAATATAAAATTCATTAGTCATCTAAATTACAGCAAGGCAAAATACTGGTTTTTAGTGGGAGCACAGGCTTGGGAAAGTGACCCCACCGTCAGGGAGTACCAAAAAGTGGTGTTGCACCTAAAGCTTAGATAACACAGAACTCGCCCTAAAACATTTCGCTAGGGGATTACGTTCCGACTGAGTCATACACCCCACAGTCTGCTTTACTCGGGGCAATGACGCGGAAAGAAGACGCAACACGCAGACATACGTCCCATGCGGTCTATCCAACGCGGCAACAGAACTATCGAGGCTAATTTCCATCCATGTCCCGTTCAAGAATCAGCTTGTCCTACCTAGGTAATTATAAATGGAAGAGCAGGAGCACGTTCATCTAGTTAATCTACCATAAATGGCTATTTTCAAAGTTTGATAAGATGAAGAAGGAGACACAAACACTGGAATAACAGCTTTATTAGCCCGACATTTCGGATTCTCGGTCGAATCCGGCCTGCAAGAAAGCGTTTGAGCCTTAGTAGAATGAGCAAGTGCAATATCAGTTAATTTTAACTGGTGTAGATGTGGCTCGGTAGAGACGGCAAGAGGAATTACGACCTGGCACGGGAAAGGTAGAACTTCGTGCAAGAAGCTCTCGTTCCAGCGATCATATCTTCTTCGTAACTACTTCCTGGAAGTCGCCTCATCGCTTCTATCGGTTTGATAACAGTCGCACACACCACGGACTGCCCACCGTAATGGATGATGGTTGCGCTCGACAGACAGTTTGGATAATGAGTACCTTACAGTGCACGCGGAGGTTTTTATCCTTAGCGTAAAACGTGTGCTGCAAACGAGGTTTAGGTGGGAGGATAAAAATTACCAATTGGAAGACCAGACACAGCCTGAAGCAGCAGCAGGATCTGGAATAGGAAGATCAAGTGGTTTATTGGTGCCCTCTTTGGTCATTCAGACAGAAGGCAGCAGACAACAGGTTTATTGCCAGATGTTACGGCAAATCAAACATACCAACTAGCGTCATCTGCGGTGGTGTGAGTGACTGTTTACATATTTTAAATAACAGCATACAACAGGAAGGCCGTCAGCCGAACCTTCTCGAAGAAGAAAGCGAGATAAAAGCGTCAGTTGGGTAAAAAATGTATTGCACCAAATATGAAGATATCGAAACATGAAAAGACCGAAGAAATGGAAAGCGAGGTGGAGAGAGGAGGAGAATTATGACCAGTATCACAGATTCAAAAGGAGCAACCAGACAAGAGAACGGAAGTTTAAGGAGGGCACAGTGCTGGGAGGGAGAGCTGAATTTTATTAACCCAGAGGTTGGCGCAGGACGGGTGATAAAGGTGTCCAGCGAGTTCAATGATAGAGTTTGGGAGAAGGGTGACAGGAGTGACACAAACACCACATAATTGCTTATCGTCAACCGCTGGCTGCGTGAATTCTGTGATTCCCTGGTTAGCAGAGTCACCAGGCACCGTGAGAAGACGCCTCAAAGCGGCCTGCAAGAAAGTGTTTGAGCCTTAGTAGAATAAGCAAGTGCAATATCAGTTACTTTTAACTGGTGTAGATGTGGCTCGGTAGAGACGTCAAGAGGATTTATGACCTGGCACGGGAAAGGTAGAACTTCGTGCAAGAACAAATATGAATGCAGGGCTATAATGTCTCCGGTGTAAGGGAATAAATTGGGGAGATTCTTATAGTGTGTTAGTAAGAGTTACGCGGCCGATGGCATTTGTTTACTTGGAGAATCACTCGAGGAATCAAAATTCACTCACCAAAGACCCCAGCAAATCCGGTTTGAATCAGGACGCAGCAAGAACTAGCTGTCATTTGTAGTCCAACGTGAAACTAAACACCGCGAGAACCTTGCCGGTTGTCATACGCGGTGAAAGGAGTGACACGGCCAACTATTCCTGTCTGGCATAACCTGTCGATGTTAGGAGGAGCTACAACGCACCTCACAAACGGCATGCATGTCGCGCAAATGCGACGAAACATGTAGAATGACGTCAGAAAATTACATGACCCTCTATTCAACTGCGTACGGTCATTGCGTATTAATTAGATGCCATCAAATTTTTAAGTACAGATCGACCTAGAGGGATGAAACGTGATAGGTAAATGTAGAATGGACTGGTTGTTCTGATGGGGCGATACGCATCGTGAGGGGGGAGGTGGGGGGAAGTTACACAAGCAAGAGAGTTCCGATTACAGTGAAAACCCGTCAATTATGGTTAAAAGTACAACGCGCTGGACAGCAATCAGCAATGCCTTGTTTAAATTTATTCTGGGAAAAACAGTGAGATGGCTTGTAGTCCCACCCAGATGGACCGCAAAAGACAAAGATTCAACGCGGTCAGGAACCATGGTTGCGAATCACGTGCTCAGAACGCTGTCAGCTTGTGAAATATTCAGATATGTTGCAATGGGTGCCTTCGGAGCATAACAAGGTTCCGGCTGATGATAGTTGGAACATGGATATTCAAAACCGATCAGGGAATGCATGATCGTGACGCAGTGAAAGGTTGCTGTCTAAGATGACAGGTCACGCATCCGTTGGAGCTCTGGGGCAACCAGGCCACAGATTGAACTTACCGCACTACTTTTTGACTTGTCATAAGCATCCAGGCGGTTAACTGAGAAAGTTGGGTGTTATGGTTAGGGCAGTCCTGAAGATGCCGGGGCCCACGGTTTTCGGCATTCTGATGGTCATGCAATAAATCGAAGATCGCGGGTCGCAGTGATTAAGGAGTTCGAGGTGCATGGAGCAGGCTATGGTAGTACTTGTGGTGGTCAACAAAAGATTAACTGTATTAAGATGTATGGAGTTTTCTTCATCGTTAAAATTCAAGGACGGTCAAGCCTGACGTTAGGTGTGCAGGCAATTAACTTAGAAATATTACGGCAGCAGGACAACACGCTAAAGGTTTGCAGATGGTGGGTAAAATTCAAGAAGAATGCCTTAGGGGAAATTTGGACCACATAAAATTGAATCAAAAGAAGTAAGTTTACCTTGTGCGTGTCAGTTTTTACAAAATGTGCCAAGTTAGACCACACCTTGTCGATTTGCTTGAAAGTTGACTGCAGTCTCAGGTTAAGCACATCTACAAAGTTCAGAAGAATTTGTAAAGAACTTGCAAACGACTCATCAAAACCAGATGGTTCACTGGCCAGGCTAAGGAAAAAAACACGCTAAAAGCATAGCACACGTCTAATAGATTTTACTTAAGATTCGCCTTACATAGTAGTACATAAAAAGTTCATTCTGTCGTGACAACTGAGATGGCGGACTTTTGAAATTGAGCCACTATTTTTTCTCTTCTCCATTCACATGTGAATTTTTTTATACGTACATGAGCTGGCACATTTTGCTCAATGTTTAACTAAAATAATGAAGTCATTTGCAGTTGACGACAGTATTATTTTGAACGAAAAGTATCTGTCACAAATTTTGCAACTCATTTATGGGCAACCGCTTATGATGCCGACAAGTGCAACTTTCGGTCAACGTGCATCGTTTTTTACCGGCCTGTGTTATCGCTTCAAAGTAGCCATTTTTATCCACCACGAATGAAAGCCTTTTTAGCTGAAAAGTTTGAAATGACACTTACAAAATAAAGCGTATATATATATATATATATGATAGTGTGGGGCTCACCGATCTGCTTAAGGAACATGTATGTTCCGTTGTGCCCTGGAGCTCAGACTAGAGCCCTCGCAGGCGGTCGCGTAGCGACGTGTAGCATATGATGAAATGGAACCGACAAAGACAAGGGAGACCGGAATGGCCATTTCTGGCTTATTAGCCGTCATCAGCCAGTCATACCCAATCCCAAGTGTGGCACACCTGGGATTCGAACCCGCGACCTTTGGTATTTGAGTCGAACGCTCTACCATTGAGCCACGGGCTCGTTGTTTTGTCGGTTGTGATTGGGAATATGATGATAGTGTGGGGCTCACCGATCTGCTTAAGGAACATGTATGTTCCGTTGTGCCCTGGAGCTCAGACTAGAGCTCTCGCAGGCGGTCGCATAGCGACATGTAGCATATGATAAAAATGGAACCGACTAAGACAAGGGAGACCGGAATGGCCATTTCTGGCTTATTAGCCGTCATCAGCCAGTCATACCCAATCCCAAGTTTGGCACACCTGGGATTCGAACCCGCGACGTTTTGTATTGAGTCGAACGCTCTACCATTGAGCCCAGGTGTGCCACACTTGGGATTGGGTATGACTGGCTGATGACGGCTAAGAAGCCAGAAATGGCCATTCCGGTCTCCTCGTCGCGCCCACCCCCCAATGTACAGGTAGATTACTGGAGCCTGTCAGCCGACTCGAGACGAGGTTAGGTCTCTAGTAGTTTGTCCGTCCCCACTGTCCGGGAGGGCGATGAGAAGGACACGGCGGCGGCTTGCGTAGGAATATTTTCAGAATTATAAACCTGCACCGCATCTACCCCTGTCTCTCTTTTCACACGATGTTTCAAGGACAGGACAAATAAGATTGAAGATGAGCGTGGACGCAGCGCCTCGCAAGGCTATATATGTTTCTGTAGCACATACTTGCTGGTCTCTACGCACATATTAACTTGGATTCAAAACACAAACAAGGGCCACACGAAAGAGCCCGTCAATCTGAGGGAAGAATTGGCCCGTCAGCTGACAATTTTCAGTCGCAAGTTAAAACTGCGCTTGGCTGTTTACAATAAGGAGATGAAACGTTGGATATGAGATGGATGGACCTCACGCTCGATGAATTACTGGCGAAGCTAAGGAACACTGTGATATCAACTTCTGACTGGCTGGCTGATGACGGGTAACAAGCCATAAATGGCCATTCTAGTCTCCCCTCTCCTTGTCGTTAATGTCATTCGGTCGCTATGCAGCTGCTGATAGGGCTGTAGAGTGAGCCCCAAGGCACCATCGGGACGAGTGCGCCTCGTAACGCGATCGGTGAGCGCCTCTCTATCAAGTTCTGACTTAACTGCGTTATCACCCAGTGACACCCCAGTTCGAGGCGCTGGCGAACGCAAGGTTTGAATCCGGTTACCGTTCAGCGGGCGAATTGGAATACGCAGTGTGTTACAGCAGGGTTTCACTCACTTTCAAGCTGGGTCAAGCGGACAGTAGCTGGCGTGACGTTACCCGCTGCTTGATACGTGCCAGAAGCACGCACGGCCTTCAGTTTGACCACCTAAAAATTCCTGCTCTGTAACAATATCTTACCGGTTATAACCACCTTTATCATTAATTTTCGACGCCCTAATAAATTAAAATATTTTTTTCGAAAAACTGCATAAAATATCCTTTCTTATACTCAGTTGATAGCAAATTACGTCTTCGTCAAATTTTATCCTCGAAAAAGGTTATCTTTCGGTTTTAAAGATTTAAAATTGTTGACTAATTTTGAATCCTACCGGCCGTTACACTGCAATTCGAGGTTTCCAAACTGCATTGTGTATACACTCTGTGTAAGTAAAAATTAAACGATAAATAGTTCTCATAAAATTTTGCAATTGATGTGGCTCATGTTATATTTACCTGACGGATAAGATGTATTGTAAAATAAACATTTCATGGCCATAAAATGACATAGTTATAAACATTTTGAAACTGAAATATACCATTTCTTCAAACATGAAATTTGAAGAAGACATAAATTGGTACCGAAAGAGTATAAGAAAAAACTTTTCGTGCATTTTTTCTATAAAATATATTTGAATGTATAAAGTTATTGAACATAAACGAGAAAAATGTATACTATATAAGTATTCATTCTTGCAGAGTATGCTTTTTTGCAGGCGGTCAGAAAGAATCTCGTTCAGAAGCCAGCATTCTACCATGACTGAAATATTTTGGAATAAGGCTGAACGATAATCAATGTAACGACCGCACTTAAGTAAGTAATGTGTTCCAAGTGAAAACGCATTTCAGAATTTCGGTTGTCACGAGACAGGGAATCTACTCTGCGTGGACTCCATGCAGCCCGAACTAGCACATGTCATTAGCCATAGTGGTTCCGGCTTTGGCCTAAGATCTAACGCACCATAAGCTTCTGCGTTGGAACTGGTAGTTTGAACGTGAATGTTCTTAAGGAACCAGGGTAAGACAGGGGAATAGAATAGAAACCCCCGTAAAATAGAGGGCCTTGCGCTAAATTCCAGAGAGATCATGGCTAGGGGTGAGGTCAGGGTTAGAATACGAGAATGTGTTTTCTTCCGGGACTTAAGCGCAAGGCCACCAGTATTACTGAGGGCGAGAGAGTGGGTTAATACTATCGAAAGGAGGATCAGCAGATAAACCGATTTCGTTAATTCTTACAACGGTCTTCACCTTTGAGGCCTCCTATAGTTGATCAGGATGCTTTACGTTGGGCCTATTTCCAGTTGACTTCACTAGCAAATCTGTTGGACTGAGCGGATCAAAATGATTTCTGAAATAACGCGTTACGACAGATCTCAGAGGATGCCAAAAAACTTAGGCAAAAATACAACTTACTATACAGAGTGCTCGCCATGCGTATGCGCTGGACAATACCATAGATTTCAATCAGCTCTAAAAGGTCAGAGGGAAGACAGTAGAATTAGCAACGGGATTTGCCTGAATAAAACGATCTGTTTTTGACGCAACACAACACAAGCACGGAACAATAATATATCGTCTGGGCAAAATTTTGTAATGCTTACGACACAAGCATCATTACCGCCATGATTTCAATGGGTTGAGTATACGCGCTCTAACGAGCCACCGCATAATAAAGTACTTTATAGCTGGGTAAAATAAAGGAAAGTAGACGAAAACGGATCGGCTTGTCATAACCCGGTTCGAAGTACAAGGGCGAGAGGTCAAGTCTACTAAGTCGTGTTCCATTACGAAGACGGTCTAGTTGATACAAGTCAGGGCTTAGCCTTCTAGTTTCAGTGAATTAAGACTAGCGCGATCAGACAGAGCATGAGATTTCCTGAATAGTTATAACTAGCTCACTAATGGTTGCAAGTAGCCTCTACATTACTGATGAGATTGAGCTGGTTCTTGGTGTTTTAACTATTACTGTGTTGATATTGACACTGTCGCGAATTCGCCTGCCGAATAAAGTCAGTCCGGGTGTGTTTACTGTGGCGAAGAGTGAGGGTTGGGAGTCGACAGCGTACTGACAGAGCATTCCGGCCTTACATTCTTGACATGCCCCCTTGCTTTGCCGGCTGCAGCTCCGGTATGCGCAGTGGATTGTCACGCTTGTCAGTCCTGGATGTTCTGACTCACAACAAAACTGCCAAATCACAGCGACCTGTCCAGTGTATTGGATAGGTTTACGATCTATCAGCTCTGGATTCGGATATTAAACAGAACGGAATTTGCTGTGGGCTTATAATTGACTCGATATCTTTAAACGCCCCGACGTGATCGAAACCTGAGTTCCTACTTAACCGACCACATCCACCAAAAAACGCCAACTCAGCTTCATCGTCAGTTTTTTTCTGTAACACTCATTGTATGCACACATCGGAAAATGGTGTTGCCGACAGCTTGTCGCGACTCGAGACGTCACCAACACAGGAGGGAGTTGTGGAACCCCAAGAGCACATAAGCCTTCCGGCGGGCTACGTTATCTACAAATACGATCGTCATCAACTTATGAACAAGCTGACCTCGTTAGTCAATGGAATACAGATAAGGACAAACTCCGCAAGACTACAAAAACGTAACCATTATGCAGCTACACAAACGTAACAGAAATTAGTAAATATCTCCTGCAGAAATGGTCTGCAATCAGGGGTTCTGTCTTAGGGGGTGTTCGACTGAGATTCCGGAAAGACAGCGAAAGACCTGGCATGCTCTTCAAGGCCAGGAAACAACAGGAAAGTTTTGAGGAAAATAATATCGGCGTCTAGACCCCTTCCGAAAAGTTCGGGCTGGCAGTTAGGCAGCTTAACGATGCCATAATGGCTGGCCAACGGACAACGGATCAACCCCACAAGAACGAACGAGATGGAACGGAGTCTTAATAACCCCAGCCTTTTTAAAACCCACGAGCTCTGCAAAACCTAGTGACGCCTGTCATGACCGGGGGTCGGCATTAATTACCGTTCTGGGGGATGGGAGAGATCATATAAACTACGGTCACCATAGACAGCTGCAAGGACAGCGTAAGGTACCTTCTAACCAATGAACACCAAAATCTAAGCGGCGCCCGAGTCTTTCGCCTTCGCGTTTGCCAACTTCTGATTAAATATCAGCTAGTACCTGTGCTGCAAGTATTCAATATAATTACACAGTTTATACTACTTAATATTAGTTGGCAGCCTGTGAATATTACGCGGTTATTCCGCAGTGGCTGATGGATTTAAGTTCAAATATTCATATCGATCATTTCAGACCGAACCTGTCAACGTTTGTTTCGGGGATTTACTCCAAGTTAGCGCATTAATTTGCTCGGAAAGTAAACAAGGAAGGATGAAACTGGAGGTCATATGCCAGAAAACACATAGGGAACGCCGGAAGATCCACTGACGAGCCAAAACCCTCAGAGCTGCGAAACACGCGTATCTGGGCTTTAAGCTATTAGCTGTACTGTAAGTATGCTAAATAATTACAAAAAGCTAGCATGCATAAAATTGCACTCACCGAGTACTGTACGGTACTTTCAAGTATCGTGGACGACAAACACCTCACCTACCTAAGCTCTCTGTGGATGATAAAGAGGCTGAGGTTGTAAGAGCGGGTTGAGTTCATTCAGGTCTTGTTTAGTATATTTGCGCTGTATAGATAAATTTAACTACAACAAAGCGGCCACATGCGAAAAAAGACGAACGAGAACCCGGCAAAGGGACTTTTCTAGGATAACATCGTTAGAAGTTCCGCCTACAAGGACACCTTGAAATTTATTAGTCAATTAAGAACCCCAGGAATTCCTACCCCTCTGCCCTTGCAAAGGATCAGCAAACACAGCGAAGCGACATAAAGAAAGTGCAGCACTCTCCGAAAGTAACCGAATACAGGTGGTCAAGGAGCAGAGGTGAGAGTGCAGGACTTAGAAACAACGCTCCCGACGTCCAACTCCTCCCCACATGCACACACTGGCCTTGTGAGACACCTTCAAACCCAAAGAATCGTCACCAGCAACAGCAACGTCAGCGATAAGTCGAAGAACGTCAAAAATACTGATTGATGCCCCCCAAACTTGCTTGCATTCTTAACACACTCTTTTGGCCCAGACAGTCCAAGCTGGGTACTCCCGCACCCATCGTGTTACAGTCAACTCTACCGCTCCGAGTAATCCTGTCACCAAAGATTACCCCCACCCCCACCCACCTCCAAACTGTGCGAATTTAGCCCATCAAACTCGCTGCAATAGGAGTGTTTAATTTAAAAGCTGAAAGCACATGACATGTTTTCATTTCCAACGCCTTGTCGTCCACCCGAAATGCACTCTTATACCTGTTAAACCTGGCCAGCATACATCTAAACAACCCGTCACAAACGATTGCTCCCTAACTATTAAGACTCCATACTTGTCCCACTGATGGAGTGCCGATACTGACGAGGGAGACTGGAATGGCCATTTCTGGTTTATTAGCCCTCAGCAACCAGTCATATCCAAGCCCAAGCGTGGATCACCTGGGATTCGAATCCGCGACCTTTGGTCTTCAGTTAAACGCGCTACCAATGAGCCACAGGTTCGATGTCTTGTCGGTTGTGATCGGGAAAAGACTGTTCCTTAACTTGATCAGTGAGCGCCACTTCATAATTGATATTCCCGATCACAACCGACAAGACAACGAGCCCATGGCTCATTGTTAGAGCGTTTGACTCAATGACCAAAGGTCGCGGATTCGAATCCCAGGTGGTCCACGCTTGGGCTTGGGTATGACTGGCTGCTGACAGCTAATAAACCAGAAATGGCCATTCCAGTCTCCAACGTCAGTGTCGGTACTCCATCAGATGTCACTATGCGGCTGCCCGCGAGGGCTCTAGATTGGGCCCCAAGGCAAAACGGGACAAGCATGTTCCATAACTTAATCGGTGAGCGCCACTTCATCACTCTTCCGTCTTTTAACAGGCACTTTTAAATAAGCACACACTAGAACACCTCCCATGCCACCCCAACTCTGGGCGATAAATACTTCAAACCGGAACTTACACCATAAATATAATCTGGTGAGGATAGCGGCATCACCGATCATGACAGACGAATGCTGTGTCTGCCTGCAGCAACTTCTACGTAAACAAAATGTTCTGACATCCTTGGTTGACTGAGATCTGCATCCGAAGTGGGGGAATGGTCAGCATGCTAGTTGGGTTGAGACCCGGCTTTTGCTCAATCGTCTTCAGAAACCTCAGAGGACAAATCTTTCGAACTGTTTGGCTTGGGACGGATAAACAACAGAGGTTTGTGTGTCGCAAAGATGCATGATAAGTGCAATAGCCCTTTAGACCCTCAAAGTAGTGTAGAGATAGATGTAACAGTGCTTGCATGCTACATATCGCACCTTAGCAAGGGCGAAAAACACTCGTTGTCATCCTCTCACTGCCATAAACTTAGTGAAACATTCATGAATCATACCAAAAATGAACTCGTGGCCCCGTGGAGTCGCCAGCAATGCATTTATGCCGTCATCGGTGGTGAGGGCTGACAGGACAGCCTCAGAATCCGTCAGCATGGTCAGGCAGGCATCCAGGCAGCGCAGCCAATCTTTCAGTGGGCCCTCCTAAAATGCAAATAACAGCAGCATCCTGGACCTGTTTCGGTACGTGGGGTGACAGCATGCGTCGAGGCACAAAATGCAAGCAAAAGAACACCTCACAGTACGTAGTCCCCTTGCCCGAGTCAAGCATATTTTTTTCGAGGCAAAGTGCAAAACCAAAGATGATAGTGATAAGCGGGTTCAATCCCACCGCAACTATTCCTAGAAGCTGTAACGATGATTAATTTCCCTACTAAAGGGACGTAAGCGCCGGACACCAATTGTATGCTATTTTCTAACTAAGTACAATCAAGGAGAAACAGTAGGACAAACCAATCAACCGATTCTCAAGTGCACGTAACACGCACAAGACGACAGTTCGATCGTCATTTTCGACGAGATCCACAGTGTGCCGCACAGCAGAATAGACGTAGGGACGGTGAAGTGCGCATGAATTAGTTAATAGTGATGGTAGGTTTGCGCAGCATCTAACGCACTCTTTCCTCCCTCATTCAAATGGGTAAGGTGTTAGGACACAGGGGTTAGGTGAAGACGCAGGTGGATGGCGCGGCCTGAACCTTTGCCTAGGTGTGCAATCGCACCTCCCCCCACAGGTGACATTTGTTATGAGTACGCACCCCCCACTAACGTCTGCCGAGCGATCACCTAGATCCCAGATTCGTCCACCGCACCAACCGTGTGGACCATTTAGGAGGACAGAATCAGCTAGATAGGACCCAATAAACACGAGGTTCGCTTGCCCATTGTTTGCATTGAAGAAAAATCTTTTGTACTACAAGTACGTGTCATCTCAAGTTTCTATACTACCAAATATGACCCGGTATATGAGTTTTGGGCGAAATCATATAAAGACGAAATTTCGGCTTCTGGTGGGGCTCGAGAGCGAGTTCCAAGGCAGAACGGGACCAGCGAGCCCGTAACCAGTCGGTGAGTTTCCATCCACCAATGTTAATATTCCCGATCGAAACCGGCAAGACACAGAGCCCGTGACTCAACGGTTAGAGCATTGGACTGCTGATCCTGTCTCCCTTGTCTTTGTCGGTAATGCTAGTCTGTCTTAATCGGTTGTGTGGCTTTGGTGAGCCCAGAGGAGAAACTCCGTTGCGAAAAAGAAGGCTCAAGTAATGAAAGGAGGTTTCAGTTATCCCTCATTTAATGCTACTGAGAGAGTAAGATAAGATGTGAGCGTTGAGACATCTCAATCTCAGCTGATTAAGAGATGCAGCATACTGGAAGGAATAATTGGCAATCAAATGAGGCTTACCGAAGGCAAGACTCGCATGGTTATTAGAAGTTAGTTAAATCTGAGTCAGTAACTCTGAGAGCAAGGGAACTCATGAGGGACTATAATGTGGATTCTGCAGCAATAAAAATAGCTAGGAAACTGATAACCTTCAGAAAAAATCGGAATGAGTAAACTACAACGCTAAATCCCCAGAAGATTTCCTTGTCCTAAAAATACCTAGAGTAAGCTTGGCATGATTTTCCCCTAAGGACTGCAGTCCCCCGAAAAATGTTAGATGCAGTTCATTGTTTTCTTAACAACTATCCTAACCTTTCGGGCAAAGTTCTGCTGTAACGCTCGCGATGCAAACCCAACATAGATGTGAAGAAAAAAGCAAGCAAAAAGGGAAAATTTCATGCTCCTACCTCCGTTTGTTGGAAAGCTTCGTGTTCGAGGACAGGACAACCCTGAAAACTGAAAGAATGAGGAGGTCTGCCATGCGCAAAGAACGGACACACACACGGAGGAAACATTAGCAGACATTAAGGGGCACGAAGGTTATTTGAAGTTAAGCCGATTCACCCCGGTCCGCAGAGGATCCTGTCCACGTGGCTAGTAAAAGTGCCAGTAAATTCTTGTATGGCATCGGATCATGAACACCAGAAAATCAACACTTGCTTCTTAGCACTATACCATATTTCACCTTCGGGTTGTTTGAGTCCCCAAAGGACAAATAGAAAATAACTTTCAATAAAGGCGCGAGAAAGAAGTCCCAACTCAAATTCTCATAGATACATAACTGCTGATAGAAACCCTTAACGGGAGCATTGATGGTGTGTCCATGCTTCACTGCCTTTGGAGAGGTTTCAGAGAGAAACCTAAAAGGCTTACGCAGCAACATCCAGAAATAAGGCTTACATGTGGAAGCTGGTGAATACAGATTTCATAGTATACGGTAATTCAAAGGGTGGGCATCGAGAAACGTGACTGTTATGTTACTCATACAATGCAAGCGAACAGAGGCAACAAATATGTACCAGGGACTTCTGTATGGGAAGGTGTTTCCAAAGCAGGAAGCATCAAGTTATTGGTTTAAGCTTTTGATGTAGTACTGAAGTCCATCGTCAAGGATGAAAAAAACAGAAGCAAGGTGCATGGAATTTCCACGACTGTACAGCCAGATAACAACGAGCATTGCGAGTATGTAGATGGTTGTGTAGGACATATTACACAGGTAGCAGACCTATACACCTAACTGCAGTGCCGGGAAATTATCAACTCCGTTAGGAATGCAAAAAATAGTTTCGAAAGTGGGGGCAGGTGTTACGACTACTCAGGACGGTTATGACTTCACTCGCGTTAGAGGTTATGGAAGGAACGGTGACAGTTCGACCGTCGATTTCGACGAGGTCCACCGTATGCTCCACACCAGGTAGTGCAGGAACGGTGACTTGCGCGTGAATTAGTTTTAAGTGATAGTAGCCTTGCGCTGAAGCTACCGCACACTCTCCTCCTCCCCCACCAGAGCCCGGTGTCAAGACAGAGTCAAGAAGACCGGAGATGGGAGAGGGCACAGGTGGCTGGTGCGGCCGGAGCCGCCCCTAGGCGTACCACCACACCTGGCTCGGATCCCACAGAGTGGGAGTGCCATGAAGGCCACATTAAGAAGGAGCCATTGCAGCCTGACTCTCAGTCCGCCAATCAGCAACTCAACACAAAACACACATTGGGCTGACCACGCGGTCCGAGGTATCCCGTCAGTTGGCAACCTTCTAAGCCACGGCTTTTAGCGCACCGTGATAGTTTCAAGCGCGTCAGATTGTTTATAGTGAGGAAAAATGCGCTGAGCTGTCAACCTCACTCTCTCCCCCACCCCCACAATCAGACCACCATCCGAGCCGGTCAGTTGTCTCATGTGGGACTGGGCGCATTGGCTGACGGGTCGGCGTACCCGTCTTCGCGCGCCACAGCACGACCTGGCCCCCATAACGCACACACCAGGATTCACTTACTTAGGGGATATGGAGGAGCCATCGCCGTCTGACTCCCAGTCTACTGGTCAGCCACTCGACACACACAACACATACACTGGGCCGATGGCGTGGTCTGGTGTAAGCGTCCGATTAGCAGCCTTCCAAGCCACGGTTTCTAGGAAACCGTGATTTTATCAGGTACATTATGAGGATTGTGAGGGTGTTGTCGATGTATTAGTGTAGATGGTGTGCGCTAATGTGGCTTAGCCTCCGGTGGTTTACCGCAGGTTGTTGTGGAAGCGCATGTGTCCTAATAGGCCCATGCGGTGTGTAAATGTGCGGGAGCAGTGAGCAGTGGAGGCGGGCGCGGCGACTGTATGTCGGAACGGTAAAGACTACATAACACAGAATTAGGCGACTCATCGGAATACTAGAACTTAAGTGATATAATAGTAAAGACGGGAAGCAAACCTAAGAAGGGAGGTAAGGGAAAAGACGAGCCCGGCAAGGACTTACTCCTGAAATGCGTCATCAACGCCTGGAGACGTTTGCGCAACTGGACTTTCTTCGGTAACTGACGGGGGAATTGCCTAAAGCGGTAAGAAAAAAGTCCGTTCCAATCAACACATTACGCGATGATAGATGCACGCTTAAAATGAGAGTACCATTTGAAAGTATAGTCGAGGCAATGTCCTGGTAGATTTCGAGAGCATCCGCACACGAAGGAGCTTCGGGAGATAACTCCGCGGGTGTTCGGTGCTGGTTTAGAGGACATTTACCTACATACATTGCCTGATGAAATGAAGATTTGGTGGGGGATTGGTTTGGACACTAGGCGTTGAGGACCATTACAAACTGACGTAAAAATGCCGCTTATGGGTGGTAAGCAATTGCTTCGGCAGGTGATAACGGCAGAAAATTATGATTGCCCGGGTTTTCATGCTATCTGATTAGTAACAGGAGTTATAAATTGGGCAAGGAAAACTCAAATGGGAAGACTGACAAAAAATAGTTAGGTTAAAATGAGAAGGAAGGTTAGACAAAGTGCACAGTAAACCAACAAGGCTTCTCCGTCAAACCATTTAATGGACTTAGATTTCGGTGAATAACAAAACTTAAAATACCCGAACAGTAATTAATCTTCTAATTACTACTACTAAGTAATTTTTTGTCAAATTCACTAAAATGCTGTAACAAATTAAAAAACTAATGGTTTTGAGACAAAAGAGCTCCAAGTGAAGCTAGGTGTTCAACATTCGGGTCAATTACAGAGCCTACCGAAGATCCAGGGCGGCGAACCTCTCCACTGTCCTTACGTCCAGTCAGGCATTATTATTTCAACATTTTTACACATTTTTATGACTATAACGCAATTAAAATTTATGGACGGGGTAAAATAAAAGACACGGTTATGTGAAGAAGAGAAACCACTGTCTTAATAAAAGTTCCGCATAAGTAACGAGACCTAAATACCTATTTTTACGGCAGGAAATGTATGGAGTCGTTTATCGGATCTTATGCACTAGCGTGGAATACAAATACGTCGGAGAAACTTGGAGTAAATCGCCCCAGATGGCCGAACATGAGGCAGCAGTGAGGAGGAAAGGCTGGGTCTTAGGTCGCGGCTCATTCGCGGGATCGGGCCACACCTGCAGGTCTGACGAGGTTAAAATTCGCATAAGGGTTGGCAACCACGTGAGCCGTAAATTACTTGAGTGTTGGTTTTCCGGCCCGCATTCGATTAATAGGGGGCAATGACCTGTCTCCATATTCTGTCCGGTGAGTATAAAGAGGACATGGCGCGGGCGACCGACGGTTCCAGTGATAGCGAGCCAAGTCGCCGAGTAGGCACGCAAAGAATCGACAACGGTGATGAAATTTCGAGAAGTAACGACTCCAACGCGGGCTAACGAGTACTCATCGCATCAAGTACGACCCCGCAAAGAACGCAATCGGCTAATTAGATTATGTATGTAAGTGAACGGAATGTGCGTCCAATAAATACGGCACCTCCTGCGCATCCAGTACCCCTATCTGCGACAGCCTCGGGTGACAAGTTCGAACGAGAATACAAAACGCCAGGCCAGTGATTGCATCATCTTTTTCTTGTAGCAGTTAGAATGTGGTAATTATTTTTAGTTTCACTATTCCCATGCACAAGATTTTGCGTAATAATCAGTTCTCAGTCTCTTAACTCATACCGCTAATTTTCAGACAGCAATGCAGCGACAAAAAGTTCGAAATAAACTGCCAGGTTGCCCACTATAAACTGGAAAGATGGACGGCAGCAAAGGACGGCTTGTTAAACAGTTTTAAGCAAACGCATCAGAATGGCCTTGAGTACCGCCTATGCAATTAGTCGCGTAGCGACGAGACGTCACTAATCAGCCGTTGGCCAACCGTAGGTCGGCAAGACTATTGAACACTTTACCACTCAGTCCACAAGACATGAAACCGAAGTAGTGTTTAATCAATGTCTATTGCTCAAAGAATTGGCAGCATTCCCGGCAATTGAGGCATAGTATTTATAAGACGAGGCAGAGCAAAACACGCGTACATATTCAAATCGCTATTTGACAATGGGAAATGAGACCTGACAACCCGATTACAAACTTCAAGATCTCTTGAACATTTGTAACAGCTAAGAACTAGGCGGATGAAAAAAATGATAAATTTAGCAGTTTGATCGGAAGATGACGCGTTTGTTGGTTTATCAGTTCCCCTAGGAAAGGTTGCTCGACAAGCCACCGAAGGTCAAAAGTACTCACCAAAGAGATCACGGATGTCGGAACCGCGAGTGAAGCAGCGGTTGAAGCAGGAGAGAGAATTCCGGGCTCACAAGAAGTGAAACTGCCAAATTCACTCTCTTCCCCGTCAAAGGAGGGGGGAACGCTAGTGGTGGCAGTTGATCTGACATAAAAGCATGAGATTAAACACACACAGAAGAGGATTTGGTCAAGAACGAACAACTCTAAAGGACCATGCGCGACAGCAGACGCACACACACACAAGGAACGGCAAAATACAATTAAATTATTTTAATAAACATTTATGAGAGCTACTCACGCTGCGACTGGAACAGGCGCGGACTGAGGGACACCAAAATTCCATTGGTTGTCCGAAAATGATAAGGAGCCATTCTCTTCAAAACCGCTTTGAGACAACTGAGACCCTTGGGCAAAGGGTACAAAAGGCTAAAATTAAATAGTCATTCCTTAAACCAACAGTAAATGTTAGTTTAAAACCTCTATATCTAGTTTATAACAAACAGAGAAACATGGGCTACTAAAACTACCTTCGGATTCTACACGACGGTCATGCATCAGATTATGTACTTAGGAGTACATGTGCGTACGTTGATACAATCGGCCAGGAAGAACGCACTAAGACAAAACAATTTAGCCTCACTGTTCGCTGAAAGTCCAAAATATGTTTATGGCGAGTCAAGTTGCCCGTGAAGAACAAGAAAAGTTGAGGCAGACTACCAAGTGATGGGGGAAATCAGTTTGTTATGAGTAGCAAAAGAACGAAATGCAAGACTGTCAAAACTGTTTGCTATTGAAGCCGGCGTATAGAAAGGCTCCATCAATACAACAAAAACTACGTCCTTAGCTAGTTTTTCAGAGACTGTATACGAAGAAGAACGCAGGGTCACGGGGACAGTACGTGTAGTGGTCTGAGCTTTCGGTCTCGTCAGCCGCTGCCTTCGTATGCGTCCGAGTGGAAATAACAGAGGAGAGCCTCCAACACTATGGCATCCTCTACCACACTTAAAGAATGTGTCAGAAGCAAGGGAGCGTATTACTACGCAGTTTGGCGTGGGTATCGCCTATCGTTCGACAGCTAACATGCGTACGCCAATGATGTAAATGAAGGACCGACTGGACGTAGGTGAGCAATCTGGTGTCATTTATCAGATACCTTGTTGTGACTGTTCTCGCTATTATACAGGGCAGGCCGGACTACGACCTCGCGCTGGAAGCCTGGGTGTCTAACAGCAACTCTATCAACAGACACGTTGATATACCCCTGTTTTCACGCGCTTCGTTCGCGTGGCCCACCTCCCATTCAAGGACGCACGACGCCATGAGACGGCGTGGACTCAACCTTACCAAAAACACAACCTCCCGTCCCCCTCTCTCTTGGTTGGACTATAAAACAACTCGTTTTTTGTTGCTTGCTAACAGTCTCCGATGACGCCCTTCTGTACGAGGCCAAAAGCTCAGACCACTGCACGTACTATCCCAGTGATCGTGGGTTCTTCTTCTTTGCAACAAGAACCTGGGGCTTGCATATTCGCTTCCACTCGGGACTGTATACGGTTATAACGGTGGCGATCGACCTCGACTGCATTGAAGATGCCACTAAGAATTTAACTGCCTTCCCGAATGCCCCATCCAGTCAAAGGTCGGACTGCATTAATTTCGAGAAAGTCACAAAGACTCAGATGGTAGTGAACGTGCTCAACGTGGAAATGAATTAGGCATAGAAACCGTGGCTTCATTGAGTAGTATTCCACTGCTTTCTGCGCCATTTTAAAACAACCTCAGTTGTGCCTAGCCCGGTTTGCTATCGCACGGCTGGGCATACCATAGCATAAGACATTTTCAGGCATTTAAACTTGCTCGAGGTGCTTTTACTCAAACCAGTGTGTGTAGAAGCCGTAGAATCAAAATTCTGTGAAAAAAGCTTTTCATAGTACATTGGATTGATTTTTTATAAAGGCATATTATTCTATTTGCTTATTGCGTCGAAATTCTGCCGAAAAACTATGTAAGTTTCTGCATACGGACAACCCATAGTGGTCCAAAGTTCGGCGGATGTGCAGCGATTTTCATCTGAATAAACGTCATAAAGACGGTCGCAAAAGTAAGGAAGGTAATCTGAAAAATTTCGAAGAGTCCCAGTCGAACAACATACATATGTGACAGTGGCTTTAAGATGGATTTATCTAGTCCTACACTGCGAAGCGGCGCTGGTGTTGCCTTTGCCATCCGGAACGACATCGTGGGACGTCTGCCCTGTCTGCCGCAGGGTATCAAGGATCGCCTGATGAGCCTCCGACTGCCTCTTCGGGGAGACCAGTTCGCCACCATCATCAGCACCTACGCTCCCCCAATGACGAGCTCTGATGAGGCGAAGGACAAATTATACGAGGAACTGCATGCCCTGCTAGCGACTGTGTCGAAGGTGGACAAGTTAATTGACCTTGGTGACTTCAACGCCCGCGTCGGGACGGACCACGCTGCCTGGCAGGGAGTGCTTGGTCCCCACGGTCACGGTAGCTGTAACGATAACGGCCTCCTTCTTCTGCGCACGTGTGCGGAACACCGTCTATTGCTGTCCAACACCTTCTTCCGCCATCCGACGCGGGAGAAGGCCACGTGGATGCACCCTCGGTCGCGGCGCTGGCATCTGCTGGACTATGTTCTCGTCCGGAGGCGAGATTGACAGGGCGTGCTGGTAACCAAGGCGATCCGCGATGCCGATGGTTGGACAGATCACAGCCTCGTCATCTCCCAGATGAGGCTCCGACTGCAACCCCGACGAAGGCGCCAAGGTAAGAGGCCGCCAGATAAGTTAAATACTATTTTATTTTATTTGCCTGCTCACTGTTTTGATTTCAGCAACCAAATAATCGAGAAACTGGAGGACCTGCATGCTCCAGATAATAACGTGGAAACACGATGGTGTCAACTGCGAAATGTCATCCAGTCCACCGCCCTCGAAGTCCTCGGATGCGCACGCCGTCAACACCAGGACTGGTTTGACGACAATGACGCCGACATCAGCAACTTACTTGCGGAGAATGGACTACACAAAGCCTACATGGACCTTCAGACTGACGCAACCAAAGCAGCCTTCTTCAGATGCCGGCGCCTTGTACAGCAACGGCTGCGGGAGATGCAGGATGCCTGGATGATCCGAAAGGCTGAGGAAATCCAGGGGTATGTGGACCGCAATGAAATAAAAAACTTCTTCAAACCCATCAAGGCCATCTACGGTCCGTGTATCAAGGGGACCGCACCACTGCTCAGCTCTGACGGCACAACACTACTGACAGAGAAATCGCAAATTCTGAAGCGCTGGGCCGAGAACTTCAGAAGTGTCCTCAATTGCTCATCAGCCATCTCCGGTGCTGCCATTGACCGGCTCCCTCAAGTGGACACAAACAATGGCCTGGATCTGCCGCCTTCCCTACCAGAAACCATCCGCGCCATGCAGCAGATTTCCAGCGGTAGAGCGCCGGGATCCGACGCAATCCCACCGGAAGTCTACAAGCATGGTGGGCCACGGCTGATGGCAGAACTCACAACACTCTTCCAGGAGATGTGGCGCCAAGGAAAAGTTCCTCAGGATTTCAAAGACGCGACCATCGTCCATCTCTACAAACGGAAGTGGAACCGGCAACTCTGTGATAATTACCGAGGCATCTCGTTGCTCAACATCGCCGAGAAGATCTTCACCCGTATCCTTCTCAATCGTCTTAACGGTCACCTAGAGCAGAGCCTGCTCTCGGAAAGCCAATGTGGCTTCCGCCGACACCGCGGAACAACCGATATGATCTTTGCCGCCCGCCAACTACAAGAGAAGTGCCAGGAGATGCGAACTCATCTATACACTACCTTCGTGGATCTAACGAAAGCCTTTGACACGGTGAATCGTGACGGACTGTGGAAAGTCATGCAGAAATTTGGTTGTCCTGAGCGGTTCACGCACATGGTGCGTCAGCTTCATGACGGGATAACGGCGCGCATCACTGACAACGGGACGGTATCCGAAGCATTCGCAGTGACCAACGGAATGACGCAGGGCTGTGTACTGGCCCCCACACTCTTCAGTTTCATGTTCTCGGCTATGCTGATGGACGCCTACCGTGATGAGCAGCCTGGTATCCGTATCGCCTACAGAACTGACGGGCACCTTCTCAACAGTCGGCTTATGCAGGCTCCAACGCGCGTGTCTACGACTACAGTCCATGGCTTGCTCTTCGCGGACGACTGCGCCCTTAACACCGTGACGGAGGAGGACATGCAAAGGAGCATGGACCTCTTCTCTGAAGGCTGCGCCGATTTTGGATTAACAATCAATACAGCCAAAACGGTTGTCATGCACCAGCCGCCACCCAGCGCGGAATACTATGCTCCTCGAATCAATGTCAACGGTGCTCAACTCAAAAACGTGGAAACCTTCGCTTATCTAGGAAGCACGATGTCGCGCAACACGAGAATCGATGACGAGGCTGCCCAACGGATCTCCAAAGCTAGTCAGGCCTTCGGCCGGCTGCAGGCCTCCGTGTGGAATCGACACGGTATTCACCTGACCGTCTACTCGAACCAAGCCAGGAAGCTGAATCAGTTTCATCTCAGCTGCCTCCGCAGAATGCTGAAGCTGCGATGGCAAGACAGGATTCCGGACACAGAAGTCCTGGAGCGGACCGGAATCCTCAGCATCCACGCCATGCTGAGGCAAGTGCAACTGCGATGGAGCGGCCACCTGGTAAGAATGGACGACGAGCGACTACCCAAACGACTTTTCTACGGAGATGTCGCTACGGGTTCTCGCCGGCAGGGAGGTCAAAAACGACGCTACAAGGACACTTTGAAGAAATCGCTGAAGCAACTGCAAATCAACCCGGCGACCTGGGAGGACCTAGCCCAGGATAGACCGGCATGGAGAAGATCAGTGAAGACTGGTTCAGCAATCTATGAGGCCAACCGGATCGCCGCCGCCAAGGCCAAAAGAGCGGCACGAAAGTCACCAGCGCCCCGGACCAACACCGCCACTGCCCAGGCCCTGCCAACATGCCCGCGCTGTCAACGCATCTTCCGGGCGAGAATCGGCCTAGTGGGACACCTTCGGACGCAATGCACCAACAATCCGACAAATCCAATTTCTACGTCAAATTCTGCCAACCCTCCTTCTGACTCCCCACCCTCAATCCTGGCATCAATTCCATTACTCCCACCATCATAGAGACCACATCCCTCAACTCATCGCCTGTTACCCCCACCACCGCAACAACCACCGCCTTCGCCTTCAATACCACCACCACCATCAGCGATGGGGAATCTCTCCTAAGCTGTCCTCAATGCGAACACACATTCACCTGGTCGGTCAATTGCGAATCCATCGTACAGAGACTGGTGAGCCAGTGCCTGGAGCACCAACACACAGCAGAGATCGTCGCCTCCACTGACCTCACTGTCCTCGCGCATTCACACATCGCATGGGCCTATTCGGTCACATTCACATCCATGACAGCGAAATTCACCACAATGCCGACAACACCGATACACCATGCACACACTCCGCTCCTGCCATTCTTAGCGCCACTGCCACCCCCACTACCATGAGTGACATCCCCCAGCCTCTACCGATTTCTCCTGTCCACACTGCGCCCGCAACTTCAACTCACGCATCGGCCTGATCGGTCACCTGCGAATCCATCGCACGGAGGCTGGTGAACCAGTGCCTGGGGCTCCGACATACAGTCGGCGCGCCCGCCTTCACTGCCCTTACTGCTCTCGCACATTTACACACCGCATGGGTCTATTAGGACACATGCGCCTCCACGACAACCTCCGGTAAACCACCGGAGGCTAAGCTATATCAGCGCACACTACCTACACCAATACATCGACAACACCCTCTTAATCACCATTTACAAGAGTATATCACGGTTTCCTAGAAACCGTGGCTGGGAAGGCTGCCAATCTGACGCTTCTACCAGACCACGCCGTCGTCTCAGTATATGTGCTGTGTGTGTCGAGTGGCTGACCAGTGGACTGGGAGTCAGACGACGATGGCTCCTCCATACCCCTTGAGTAAGTAAATCCTGGTGTGTGCGTTATGGGGGCCACTTCGTGCTGTGACGCGCGAAGACGGGTACGCCGATCCGTCAGCCAATGCGCCCATTCCCACATCAGGCAACTGACCGGCTCGGACAGCGCTCTGATGGTGGGGGTGGGCGAGAGAGTGAGGCCGACAGCTCAGCGCATTTTCCTCACTATAAACAATCTGACGCACCTGAAACTATCACGGTGCGCTAAAAGCCGTGGCTTAGAAGGTTGCCAACTGACGGGATACCTCGGACCGCGTGGTCAGCCCAATGTGTGTTTTGTGTTGAGTGGCTGATTGGCGGACTGAGAGTCAGGCTGCAATGGCTCCTTCTTAATGTGGCCTTCATGGCACTCCCACTCTGTGGGATCCGAGCCAGGTGTGGTGGTACGCCTAGGGGCGGCTCCGGCCGCACCAGCCACCTGTGCCCTCTCCCATCTCCGGTCTTCTTGACTCTGTCTTGACACCGGGCTCAGGTGGGGGAGGAGGAGAGAGTGCGCTAGCTGTAGCGCAAGGCTACTATCACTTAAAACTAATTCACGCGCAAGTCACCGTCCCTGCACCACCTGGTGTGGAGCATACGGTGGACCTCGTTGAAATCGACGGTCGAACTGTCACACCGCGGACTTGCCGTATCGTTGAAGATCGCCTTCGATTTTACTCGGTCGGCAGTAGACCTCTGTGGTCTTTGGGCACAGAAACCTGAGCCTGTGGGGTTAAATAACCACAAAAAGCATACTTTCAACATATTAAACCGTCCTCGGGTAGTTACTCTAACGTCATCATTGACCAGGACGAAATGCAGGAGAGTTGGAGTTCAGGAGGATTTTACTTCCAGTCTGGTGTTAAACATCACCTGTCCAACCGATTCCTTCTGTATAGATGACGCAGCTACCCGGTTAAGTTCTAAACCGGCCACTTAGTTGTTCCTTTAAAGAGATGTCAGTATTGGCGCTATCAAATATCAATAATGTCTTTCGAGCACAGGAACCATGTTTTGCGTAAGTTTAGGACTGATACCACCATTTGGTCCTTTTATTGATCTAAAGCCAATTTCAAATGTTTTAAATTAACAGAACAAAGAATGCGTTCACCGGTCTGAACTGATGATCTGTTTATCCGGAAATTGCATTCACGATTTCAAAATTACACAATAATCTTAAAAACCTCATAGTCTACCACCATTGGGAAGCTCAAAACATGGGCAAGGAATTTACTACAAGCTTGCCCTGACATTCTTCATATTAATTTGGAACAGATGAAGCCATATAACAGTGTTATCAGAAGAATTTGAAGTAATATGGGTTGCCGAAGGTTTACTGCAGCGTCGGCATTGTCTCTCGGGGCTTTTCGGACAACCTGGTCTCCAAAGTATACGAATATGGTAGCGAAAGTACAGAAACCTGACGGACACCACAAAGGACTCAAATCTTCGGCCCTTTCAGAGAATTTTTATGTGATTGAGCTATAGCGTCAGTTACAATAGTATGTACTGACTCAGTATCGAATACGATTGAGAAAATCTAAAATAAACACAACTATTTTAAGATTTACAGGGAGCTTGCTAATGCCACCACGACAGCCAAGCTTTGCAACATTGCCTAATATGCTGCATCTCGGCTGCCAATAGGCGTTGATTGGCCCAGTCTGCAAACTGAACTCAGGAGTGTTCGTGGAAGAACACAACTGTACGTTCACCGGTTCAACGTCAAAATAACTTTGCTCGTTACTCAAGCGTTGTTCTGCGAAAGTAAGATGGAACAGGAAAGGTTGATTTCCCTTGCACGACTCTATACAGTCACATTGCCAACGGGAGGCTTGATAGGTGACAAATGCAGTGACAAAGCTTACAATGATTCCATGCGGTCAGCTCTTAGCAATGGCGATACTCGGAGAATAGAACGCATCGTTTGTGTTGGTTGATAAAGCCTACCCCCAGCCGAAATGCACATCCATTCTTTCTAGACCACATTCAGCTCACAGGTAGTGGCAATTTAATGGGACGATCACGGGACAGTTCACAACGTCAAGAACGCGTACAACTCTTGCTTTATTGTAAATTTTAGCGCACTGACAGTGATTAGTCAGATTCCTCTAATTTCGAGCAAAAGGCAGTGCAGTCAGCTTGACAAGAACCTGAAACCAATTGTAATTTTTTTGGTGGAGAGTACTTTTTGTTTTGTGTCACAATAAAAATCGCAAGTCGACAGTGGATCGAAATTATAACTAAATGCCGAGGATAAAGATCTTCGTTCCGGGTGACACATGCGGTAGCCAAGTCTGCTGCAAGCAGGGACCATAGAAACTGTGTTTTCGATCGGAGCGTCATGCAGCACATCAATCTCATCACGACAGCTCAACTGTTCCTAGTCGTTGACGATAACAAACTGTTGGACTGACTGGTTATCTAAGTATGATACTGCCCACCCGTATCAGTGTCAAGGTGATTGCGATTGCGGTCCAATGGCGTTAATTTAGAATCAGTGCCAGGCACGTAGTCCACATCACGAAGACCTTCACGGGTGC
The DNA here is from genome assembly GCA_017591395.1 of Schistocephalus solidus. NCBI lineage: Eukaryota > Metazoa > Platyhelminthes > Cestoda > Diphyllobothriidea > Diphyllobothriidae > Schistocephalus > Schistocephalus solidus. Next base: position 51,396 of record WEDG01004903.1, on the reverse strand, counting down.
TTTAAGCTTGGGTTCACCAGCCAGGTGGATACTTTTGCTAGAAACATTATCGGTGAGGCGTCGCTCGTTGCACTTCGTATAGGGTAATTTTCAGTTATTTCCCTTCGACAGAAGTCATTTCCACAGAGGGAGATTCGGTCACGTAAGCATGAGAAAGCAGTTATAAAGAGAAAGACGGAGTTTTAGGGACTGTCGACAAAGTATTTTTCTGCATGCCGTATCCTCCCGTCGACACGTTATAGAATTCGAAGCTGGGTCCAATCGGAGGCCTTGTGGCTGTTGGTACTAGGAGCACGCATATCCTAGAAGGTTAACGTTAGACCAGCCGAGTTAATGTTATCTCCGACCCGAATTGACCAAAAATCAGATATTCACATGCGTAGTGGCTCGGCGTTGCGAAAAGTATGACCTTCTACCACAAGAACAAGGGTTTCATGTGCATGGTTGCAGTGGAAGGAGCACGACGACATGACGGTCTGTGGTCAAGAGGTAAACCTCCGCGGCAATAGAATACACGAGCCGAGTCTGGCCACGTCTCTGTGAGCAGACTCAGCGATGTCTACAAAATCACTTGTTACTGGTTAAAGGCCAAGAACTTATTTTTCTAGACGGGTCAGTTTTATGTGTAGCCCTACCCCTGACGTAGCTTTTAACGCATCAATTTTCAAAGAGATCGGGGCAGTGATGGAGAATAGGGCATACGAATTCCTATATAGATTCTACAAATTAATAGACTGAGGTCCTCGAACATGCATTTATCAAGGTCATAGGACAACGACGCGATAAAATTTTTGATGACCTGTTAGAAAGAGCGTAAAAGTGCAGTCATCGTGTTATGCGGAATGCTTCAGGGCAGTTTCTATTAAAAATTGTAAAAGGGCATAAGGAGAAAGGCTATCTTGTAACTCCTCAAAAAACTATGGTTTAGAACCAAGAGCGTTAGGGCAAAAAAAATGCGGCAACGAAACAAACAAGACGTTTAAGTAGTGAAAATCATTTGTTTCCTTATATCGTTGAATAGTTCCCCAGCCAAAAGATTGTAAAATCGCACTCATTCTGAATGCGTCTTGGGGAAACACGCTAGTTAAAGTTCACGAGCTTTTCATTAACTTGGTACTTGTTTCAGTTGCTTCAATCGATAAGATTAACCATTCTTAAACCGACGGAACAATTTAGGAATTGCTAGGGAAATTGGATTAGCCCATGATCACTGATGTGATTATAAGTGCGTTCAATATCCATAAGCAGTAAGTCTATAAAAAAACAATCGTTTGGAACTTGTCGTATACGCAGTTAGGAAGCGTATATATTGCTGGGAGGCTAGGCTACAGAAGTGAGACAAAACGTACGAACAGGCTGATTAAAAATAAAAGAATCGGTTGATATATTGATTCATATTTAAAATAAGACACGCACCGCATATTCTGACGAAGATAAGAGAATTGATTGCTTGGAATTCTCTGTATTTTCCGAGTTAACGGTCTCTTCTATATAAAAGAGTAACAAAATGCCTTTACATACTTCGAGGCATGGGAATCGTCAACATCTTTGAGATGATATCATCAATTGAAACAGAAGGATCATGTTTCATGCTTTGTAGTCTGGACTGCGTACGGGTAAATTGACATCGTTGATCACCCATACCCCTCGAAAAAAGTATGCGGAATTCAAAAAACACGGCCAGTTATTAACGCAGACAATTTTTCTCAGATTTTCGAAGGCCGTTTTTTATTATGCTGCTAGGGTAAGCGTGTGAAAACGTGAAATTAATCAGCAGAAGGAAGTCACTAGAACAATTATAAAAACTAAACACGAGCAACGAGATAGCATACACGAGGAAAATCAACACCCAGAAATAGCAAAGGCGACTAAAATATTTGGTTGACCGAAGTTAATTGTCATATTATCCGAAAACCAAAACATCTTATATTTCGTTACCACTCTGCTACAGGCTTACAGCTGTGAAACCCAAATTCAGCACTTGATTGCTTAGGGACCTGGTTTTCACGAAAATATCAGGCAGCATTGGCGAGATTATTTCAATGCCTCCGCTCGGTCGAAGTGATCATTTTGTGCTGATGTATGTGGGGCTACTCCTTATTCTTCGTTGCGCCTGCTATAGAGGAAAAAACAGTGTGACGTTTGGCGAGGAAATTTTCATCAGATGCGAGCAGATTTAACAGACCTCAATTGGACCTCAATGTTTTCGGGCACGGTGAACGAAGATTGGGAGTTCGTCCGGAATGCTCTTCTGCAACTCATGGACAAACACTGCCCATTAAAGGTTGCTCATCAGAGCAAGCGTCCTGGGTGGCTATACAGCAACATAAATAGGGAAATAAACAGTAAGCACAAACTTTGGAGAAAAAACTGCGAGTCTAATCAAATCGCATATTTTAACAAGTACAAAACACAGAGAGAGAAAAAACTGAGAAACCTTATCCTTAAGACATGACGAGAATTCGAGAAGACTTTGCTGCAAAAGGCAACGCAGAATCCAAAGTTAGTCTACAGTTACCTCCGCAGATGTACAAGGAATAAGCATCAAATCCCGATTATTAAGACTGCCAAGGGCGTCGAAATGTCTGAAAACAGGTGCAAGTCTGAGTACTTTTCACAGTTCTACCGCTCAGTTAACACAAACGACGTAAGGTTCCTTCGTTCCTCAGCGGATAACTTGTCGACTGCAAGCATTTTTCACATACTTTTCTCAAAATTTCTGATCCGAAGGGAATTAAAGGAACTAAAAGAGTCAAAATCCCCAGGACCAGATGAGCTTCCACCCAATCTTCTGAAAGAGCAGGCCAATGACCTTTCCCACCTCTGTCAGAGCTCTTTTAGATGTCATTTGAATCCGGAACATTTCTTATCGACTGGAAAGTGGTAGCCGGGTGTCACTGAAAAATTACAGGCCCATAAACTTGACGTGCATCCTTTGACAAAGTTATGGCAAGGATCATCAAGAGCGAATTGGTGAAATTCCTAGAGACTCATAATTTGTTATCAAACTGTCAACACGAATTCAGAAAAGAAAGATCCTGCACAACAAATTTGCTGCAATATCTCCCGAGCTGGACCCAAGAACTTAAAGCTAGACACGTGGTTCACATCGCCTTCATTGACTTTCAAAAGGCCTTCGACACTGTGTTGCACCAGCGACTGTTGTTCAAGCTAGAAAGAATTGCTTTCAGAGGTTAAGAAAACATTAGTAACGAAATAAAGTCATGACAATGTGTGCAGATAAAATGTCAACACCAGGACAAAAATTCATTTTTCCTCTCACCTTTATACGGAATTCTGTTGGGTAAGAAATTTCTCATTATTAACTAATTCATGTGCACCGCAGACGTTTTCAATCTCTGGAATATTCCACAAAAGGCGGACAAATTGCAGCTAGAACGAGCTTTAAAAATGCCTTTAAAAAGGCATATGACCGACTGCAGAAAAGGGGCTTAAAGGCAGCCCTGGGGCACTGTGCTGACGGTACGTAGATTTTAATTATCAGCCTTTTATACAAACATTTACTGCATAAACACATGCGCATTGTTTACTCACCATCACTAATTTTATTGTCTTTTCATTACAGGATGGATACCTTATGAAACGGCTGAGGGTTTGCCGGGTCCATCAACACAGGACAACTGATTAGGAGAAATTTATAAGATTTATTTTTGTACACTTACGCTTTACATATTTTTAAGCAAAATATATTTTAATTGCTCACTCAGTTTTCCGAGAGTCATCTTATCATTAATAACTATTCGATTAGAATGTAATGGGAATCATTTTTAACCGTTTAGCTAGTATGGGCGTCAACCAAAGGAGTAAGGGGTTCCGCTGTGCGGTTGAAAAACGAGATACGAATTTTCGGATCCGATTCGCGTCCAAATTCGAAGTCATGGTCGGATCCGATTCGCGTCCGAAAATTCGTACCATCGGATCCGATTCGCGTTCGATTCGCGTCCGAATTGTTATTAGGGGACAAAAGCCTGCTTCAAGTCTCCTGACCCATAAAAATTTTAGCTTAATTAGCTGGCATCTTGTTGAGTAGGAAGTAGTTGAAAGAGTCGGTTACCTCCTCAAGTGGATCGTAAACTTCCTCGTGGGTCAGCGCCAGATTGTGTGCATCAGCCAAAAGTGGTCAAGATCTGCTGCGGTCGAGAGTGGGTTCCTCGGGGTTCAGTACTACAACAGTACTACTACTGTGGTGCCAATCAAAGCACCGTGCTAGGTCCTCTTTCGTTTTTGCTTTACATTAATGATTGTTCATAAACAGTTCAACACTCTCCGTCTTTTTTATGTTGGTGATCTTAAATGCGTATGTTCCTTCTCTAAATCTTCGGCCCAACGATGCTTAGATAAAATATATGCAGACCTGATTGCTCTTACCACATGTAGCTCAACGTGGCAAACGGAATTATCAACTTCTTAATGTCGTTACCTGTGCTATGGGCTTGACAGGCTTCCATCACCAGTTATTTTTCAAGGCGCTCTATGACTAAATGTTCCAAATCAATGACTTAGGTTTAAGCTTCACGTATAAGTTAGATCTCTCGCCTCATGCCGATAGAATTACGATCAAAGCTGCTCAGATGTGTGACGTTATCTCTTATAATTTCTATCTTCCTGAAATGAACTCAAGACTTTATCGAATGTTCATCCTTCCCATTCTTGAACATTTCTGTCCATTTCTTGGTTTAACGACCGAGTGTAGCCGTTATAAAATTAACAAGGTCCAAAGACATTTAACTCGGAAACTCTTGTCTCCGACCCTTTTATCTACCTCGTAAGTGAATAGGAGCCGGCTAACTAACCTAAACCTTCTATGGGTTCGGAGACAGGAAGCTGGCTTCTGCCTCCGTTATCGCCTTATTAATATATATCAAATATTTCCTGAATTCCAGCCCTAACCTCAGTAGTCTTCCATACAACCTCCGTTACTCTTCACTGATTATACTACTTCCTTAATCCTCCACATCTAAACGCTCTCTGTTTTTGCTTCCAGGTATTGCTTTCTTTGGAATATCCTGCCAATCGATATAAGGTTTTCAAATAACCTGTCTACATGTAAGCGAAGGCTGTACATTTATCTTAACACTCATTCAAATAACTTTTTATTTTCCTCTTCCTTCCTTCCTGAGCAGCATTCTCCGGGACCACGAGAAAGGACCATCGCGAATTAAGAAGATCACTTCCAAACTATATCATCTATGCATCGTTTCCCCACGAACTATGATGTGTGCATAACCAATGCCTCCATAAAATGATTGCCAAACAATTACGTAATATTGCACGCTCGTTTAGAAGCCCCTCCGTTTCGAATGCCAATAAACATCATCAGAATTACAATCTGTATACTGAGCTCTGCAGGTCTCAGATTAGTTATAGATTCTCATGCCAAAACGCACCATTGAGCGCATTATTTTGATCTCTTCTTACTCAATTACCGGATCTCCCATTATCTTTTCGTACTACGCCAAGAAGATACCTACCATTCTGTCTCATATGCACGCATGGAGCAGTGTCACGGTGTCTCCCCGTCACTGACTGTTGACGATTGTTTCGGGTTCCACTGTTGTTGGTCTGAGAAATCAGCAATGAGAGTATCTTTATCGCTTCTCTGGCAATACTACCATAACCATCACGATCTCTGCGGTCCTTTTCTCGTTTGATCCTAAGCGTACGAATGATGACTGCGAAGGTTTCCCCTGTCTATCATCCTTGACGGTTACGCTTAAAGCCAGTCGATACGCATTGGGATCACACCTGTGGTGCTGAAAAGTAACTTCTGTCGTTCCATTATATCTCACACGACGAGGAGCGTTTTGAACCCTCATAAGCTCACATCAACATATCAGTCCTACCTAATGCGTATGTTTTTCACCAAGGAGCGACAGTTCTTTTCTCCTTAAAATCAAACAAACCCCGTTCAAGATATCCCTCTTCCATGAAAATTCCCAAGGAGTATTTTGTCACTGTCCGCTCTTTTAAGTAATTTTTTTACCACAATGATTTTTGTCAACTGTCATCGACAATAGCTGACCTACAGTACATGATTTTGCATTCGTTTTTATTGATTTTTATTCAATAACAGTGTCATTCTGTATACTTAAATAAAGCATATATCTTTTAAAAATCTATATTATGTACACGAAAAATTGTATCGGGGATCTAGACTGTGAAGCAACAAGGTTTGCCGACGACCTGAAAATCTGGAATGTAATCCAGAGCCCTGCCGACTAATATAAACTACAGATGAACTTAACTCGGTTGTATGAGTGGTCGAATCATTGGCTTTTGCGGTTCAAATTTGATAAGTGTACAATACTTCGCTTATGCAACCCATCCGGATCGGCCGAAAGTAGAAGCTCCTTTCTCAACGGGCAAGCCGTATAAGACGCGGAAACCCAGAAGGTCCTTGGTGTGCTGACCACCACCTTAAAACGGCTGTGTTGCATGCCATCAGAGGAGCCTTTTTTGGATATCGATGAATATATCTTCACTTAAACTTTTGGAAAAAGCGTTAGGCCGCATTTGGAATACGCTGCACAAGTCTGGAGACACTGTGCAGTTCAAGATCAGAAGTGCCTCGAAAGAGTACAGAGTAGAGCCACTAAAATGGTAAGAAGTCAAAGCTCCTTGTCATATCCGACCCACCTAACGAATCTTAATCTTTGAGTTATAGGCATATGCATGGTGCTCTCCTTCAGACATTCCGCAATGATAAGGGATTGGATTATTGCCTAGAATTCTCGGACTTCTTTGAATTTGCTGCCACAACCCATCTCTAAGGTCACCCATTGAAACTGCACGTCCAGCAGGCGAAACTGGATGCACGCAAGTTCTCATTCACTGTCAGTGGTTAAACCATGGAATTTCCTCCCTGAAGACGTTGTGATACCACCATCGCTGGAAAGCTTTAAAAGGAACCTTGACAGTTTTGTGTTCCAGAACGAGCTTGAGCGATGAGGAATTTACCTTAACCCTCGAGACTCACGTACCACTTGTCATATTTTTTGATCGTCTTTGAATTTTTGCAACCCACATGGTTTCTCTCTGTACCGCACTTGATTTCGCGTTACAAATAGGGTAATTCACTTAAAGTCATTGTATTTGGGGAAGTAGGCTTTTGCCCTGGATCTCCCTATTCACATGCAAAATGTCAATAGAATAAACGTTAACAGTAATAAATCTGACAAATTAAAATGTAGAGTCATTGATATGTGTGCGCCAGGCACACGCTGCCACTGCTGACACAATCTTCATTTTATGTACAATAGTTTCTCAGCAATACTATAGTTTCCATTTAAATGTTTCAACAGTTTCTGAACGGACCACCTCGTCAGGGGAGTCCATTCCATGCTCCAACGACCCTCTGCGAAAACGCGTTCCGACGGACGTTCGTTTAGACCAACTTCCTCTCCAGTTAAAAGTGATGCCCCCACAGATGATCCGTCCAACCTAATTCAAAGAATTCAGCAAATTCTAGGGCATATTCGCGGCCTCTAACAATCCGGTAGGTTTAAATGAGGTAACCGCGTAGTTGCCTGTAATTGAATTCGTAAGGCAGATGACAAAGATTCTTGGCCATCTTCTTAGCCCTCGCCTGCACTCATTCCATCTCTAGATAATCCTTCTTAAACCACGGACGCCACTCCTGGATGGCATATTCAAAGTGAGATCGAACAAATGCCCCATAGGTATTTTGGAAGAGTTCCTTATCAATCTGCACAAATCCACGTTTGACTGCAAATAAGACCTGTGTCACGCGTTTAGCTGCCTTTAAACACCGTGAAGAGGGTTTGAGTAAGGAGTTTATAAGAACACCGAGTTCCTTCTGTTCCTCGACAATTGAAAGGGGCTGCCCATTGAGAAGGTATTGGTAGGAATCACCCTCCTCACTGGTCCATCTTTTACGCAGTCTTTGGACCACACACTTCGCAACGTTAACATTGAAGCGCCAACGAGCAGACCAGTTGCTTAGACGGTTGAGATCCTTTTGAAGTGCGTGCCTATCGGAATCAGATCTGATGACCCTCCACAATTTATCATCGTCTGCAAACATGATGGCGCTGAAACCCAGGTCGTCGAGACAGTCGTTGATGTACACTAAGAAGAGTAAAGGCCCTTAGACGGAGCCTTGAGAGACAGCACTTAGAACCAGAGTAGGTGTTGACTTCGCGGTATCAACGCACACAGTTTGCAATCTTCCAGTAAGAAAGTCTGCGATTCATGTCAGCAGCATTCCTCTTATGCCAATTTCAGATAATTTGTAGATGAGATGTTTGTGTGGAACACTGTCAAACGCCTTCTTGAAATCAGTGTTGATGACGCCAACCCTACCATCTTCGCCCAATGCGCGAGTCCACTGCTCTTTTTTGAGCAATAAACTGGAAATACAGGAGCGATTCTGTCTGAAGCCATGCTGGAACTCTTAGAGTAATCGGTTTTCCTCAAGGAATTTCATGGTCGCCTTCTTAATTATTGATTTCATTATTTTACAGCAAATGGAGTGTAGGTTGACAGGCCAATAATTTTTGACATTAGATCGACCCCCACTCTTGTATGTGGGGTATATATTTGCTGCCTTCCATTTGGATGGCAGTTTCCCTGATTCAAATGACGAATTGAATATATGCGCTTGTGGTTTGGGTAGTTCGCCAGCCAGTTCTTTCAAGAACTGTGTCTGTAAATCGTCCGGACCAGATGACTTTGTTTCTTTGAGATTTTTCAGTTCTCGTTGCATGAGAGGTTCCGGGAAGAGTATATATTCAAGCACTGGACCGGCGTCTTTAACAGCACTGTTGAGGTGGTCAAGCTGAAGTTCCGGTTATCTTGTGAATACCGAAGCAAAGAACCGACCCAAGTGCTCGGCTTTGTCGCAATTTTCAACAACTTCAACACCATTCCCATCTATAAGTACTGCGACTGGGTCCTTGTTTTTAATCGACTATTGATATACTGGAAATAATTTTTGGTTTATATTTACTCTGTTGTTTAGTTCTTGATTCATAGTTCTTCCTTTCCTGACGAATCATTTTTTTGATAGGATTTCTTTGATGTCAAAATTCTTTTAGATGCTCTGCTGACCCTTTTTTCCTGAAAACCTTCCATTTTTTATTCTTCTTATTTAACTGCCTGTTAAGTTCTCTTGTAGATCAGGTGGGGCGACAAGTCTTCTTTTGCACCTTCATTGGACAAAAGCGTTCAATCAGATCGAGTGAAACTGTCTTAAATGATCGCCAGTCATCCTCTGGATTCCCTTTAAGCAAATAATCCAATTTAACGGACATCAGTTCTTTCTTCATCGCGTTAAAATCGGCCTTCTATATATTTCGCTTGCCTTCCGTTTCCTTCTGGTGCTGAGAATAAAGGGAGTAATCCCACATCAGCGTACTATGGTCACTCTTACCGAGGGGTACAATAGAATACACTTCATCAATGTTAGAGAAGTCCTTCGTAGATACTAGGTCCAGGCAATTTGCTGTTTGGTTCTCTCTTAATTTCGTTGGTATGTTAATGTTTTGCATCAGAGGTTGGTCGAGAGCGAGATCCATTAGCTTGTGGTCGAATGAAGTTGGCGCACCGTCAACTATCAGATTTACCCAATCTACTGTAGGTGCATAGAAATCTCCAGCAATAAGCACCTCCTAGTGACTTGCGAATTCCTTGGGCAAATGGAGGAGTGACTCATCAGCTGCATCAGGTGGTCTGTATATCATCAAGAATTGTTGGTTTTGTGAAAAAAATCCTTTTTAATCCTTATCCAGAGAAATTCATATTCAAGGAAGATGGCGTGAAGTCATTCGACTGCTGAGATTCCTGTCCTAACGTTTACGGCCACTCCACCTCCCTGTCTATTTTCTTGGTCTCTTTGAAAGAGCTGGTATCCATTTATGGAAACCTCGCTATCTACGATTTCAGCTTTGAGCCACGTTTACGGAATGGCAATGATATCGGGGGTTCGGCCTGAGACAAGTGCTTAGAGTTTGTTTACATTCGAAAGAAGAATCTGAGCATTGGTATACAAACATCTCAATTTATATTGGGTAACTCCTCCATATAGACTTCTGCGCATTTCATGCGATTGAAAGCTAGAGTCTGTCATTGCTTTCCGAGATGAACTGGTGTCCATCCCGCCGACGCTGAGTTCTTATGAGTGGTTGTAATCCGAGTTCTGGAGAGCCTTCCTGTTGGTATACGAGCTTTTTACAGTTGGGTACTTCATATTTAGTGTCCTCCGTCTCGGTGAGGACCCGCCTTGATGATGTTCGTGGTCTGCCACAAGAAAGACCTTTTCAGCACTTTTCTTTCCCCGTCTTTTATTTGGAGAAATTTCCCCCTGTTCGGTTTCTCCTCTTAAGTTCTGCTCTGAGCATCCTCATTTTTTGCGTTTCCATGAGTTCGTAATCCGGCTGAAAAAAAACACATCCCTGTGTGAGCCATGGAGAGCCATTCTCCATTCTAGGAGGCGTGAAGCCTGAACATCCTTTTCAAGAATGATTTTAAGAGGCTTCGGTGATGATAGGTCATGTGAAAAATCCACTTTTCCTAAACGGAATGCTTTGTGCACGGTAACGCATTCGCCATCTTGAAGAATTGAATTTGAGTATGCTCGGAAAAGACCAAGGTCATGTTCTACCCTTTCCTTTGCAATCAGAGAAGTGGACTCGGGAACCCCTGTAATAACGAGATTGCGTTTTCTGTCGAACTCTCTGTGTGTGACTTCGAGTTCTGATTTGTTGATAGAGTATCAGTATCAGGAAGAATTATATTGTGGTCGACGATGTTGTTTGCGTCAGTAGGAGCAGAGATTCCTAAAGTTAATGGCAAACCCCTTTTGGGAACTTTGCCAATTAGTCCTGCACTTAATAATAATAATAATAGTTGTATTTAATACCGGTTTACAGGCATTGTCAGGTGAAATATTCAGTGGGTAGAGGCTGGCAGTGAAAAAAAACTCCTGAATATATATCATTATATGTGTTTTTCCTATTTTCATGTTATTCAGGAGAAAAAACTGCCGCCTGTAAGGATGATAGCAATTCAGATCAGGGAAGGGCTAACACAATTGCAGTCTGTATGCAGTCTCTCTGTCTTTGCTAGGAACCGGGATTCTGCCTCAGGCAAGAAAGCATCCGTGTACGGTCGCTCACTGTCTGCCGAAGAAGTCAACGGGTGCAGGCTGCAGAGACGGTGCCGTATCCCTCAAGGTAACACCTGGGATCGAGTTCAGATGCCGCGCACTCCGTCGAACAGGAAAACAGATTCTACCGTGTCGGCGCCCAGAATTCTTGGAAACTGTTCTGAATGCAAAAAACTAGTAATGGTAATCTTAAACAAAGAATAACTCCGTTGGACTTTTTATATTATGGGGAAGTTTATTCCACATGGCCATGGCGTTTATCGAAAAGAACCGTCGATACTTAACTGTGCGAGCTAATGGAAGAAATAAAAAAAGACATTGCGATGACTGCTGCGCCGAGGATGGTCAAGCTGCCTCACAGTGATAAGGGGATTAAATGTACGATTATTCAAAAAGCTTAAAAAGCAAAAATAGTCCCTTCTGCACTCGGCGAAACCATAAGGGATCAATGTTAACAAGGCCACAGCGTTCTTGATACGACAGATTACGGTGCTCCAACGATAAAATTCTTTTCGTGAAGAAGTGTTGGACCGATTCTATTTTCTTCCGTTCGCTAGCGCGCAGAAGGCTAAATAGAAACGAGCAGTATTCCAGGCCAGGTCTAACGTACATTTTATAAAGGCGAAGTCTAATATCAATAGTTTTAAAATTTCGGAGGATAAACCCAGCAGTTCTGCGTGCTTTGGAGACAATCAGGGCGCAATGCTCTGAAAGATTGAGACCGTTGGAATATGATATGCCCAGGTCCTTAACAACGCCAGGTACATTTATATCGTGGCCATCTATGCTAAGATGAGGCTGATGGTTGCTCCTGTATCACCAACAGACGATTCCACTTGAGCATTTATCGGTAAGAACGAGCTTTTTTCTGAGTTTGAGCCCATTTTTAATGAAAGCATCTTGGCCCATTTTGACTTCGAATTCTTCGTCTTCGGACCTTCAAATTCCACGAGCTTTTCAACTTCGCCCTTTTTTGTACAATCCAGCAAAGATGCCGCATATCTTTGTGTATCAAGAACATTTCTGCTTCTTTCTGAGCTGGATGACAGTAGTAAGGTGCATGAGCTTGTTTGATATCCCTTTCGAAGGAAGGAAATGTCTACTGATATACTGAGCTCTGTGGACGCAATATCTTTAAGCTGTTCATTAGGTATTCTTGAGGAAGCTATGTTTGCATACGTTATTTCTTTGGTTGGAATTCTCGTTGTTACGGGTGTTTTTTTTTCGAGTGAACAATGAACCTTCTCTTTTAGATCAGCCATTTCTTTTTTCAAGTTACTAATCTCCTTCTCCATCATTAGGAATTTCTGTAAGAGATTTAAACACATCATACACTTTTCGTCCTCGTAGGTAACATTCATTGGTGTTATCAGGCTTTTTGTCCACTTGGCAGGAGGAGAAGTAATAACAGAGCATCTGTCTTGGCCATCTTTTTCTGTTTGTATACAATTTTGTTTGCTGATTTGTCGTGATAATGTGGCACGATGGTTAGGTGCGTCGCGACATGAATCTGCGACAAAAGGGTTCGATAACCGCCCGTGCCACCAATATTTTTTCCCACGCAGATGAATCCTGAGTGTCTGTGTTTTCGAGACCTCTTAGGATTGGATTTGAATGCATTCAATTTATAAATCGTCTTAAATAATTGGGCTAGGTTGCAATAGTATTCAGCAGTTAGACTTCTTATAAGCATGCAACGACTTGGCCTTTATTGTGACTTCTCCTTTCCCGATTGAAAGCAGAAAACGCAGCACACTGCTGGCGTGAATTTTGGAAGCAGGTGAACGTTAAAGTTTGTTTTTCTTGTAGGGATAATGTCCTTGAAGTGATATAATCCTTAGTGAAAGAATAGTTGGAAAGCCGCAGAATCGTTAAGTCCAAGTAGATAACTCCCAAATTAAGAGACTGGATAATCCACTCAAGAATTATTTCAAATCAACGTGTATTCTACACTTAGGTAGAGAGTAAAACTTCGTAAACTCAAAGGAGCTGAAATTCGAAAGAAATGCCAACTTCTCCAAGTAAATTTCCTCTCCTGATTATTGGTCCACAAAACTTCCTACCATAGTTTTCAATAATCAGGAAATAACCGAGACAATATCAATAAAAGACTTAGGTCTCAGCTATACAAATACTCTTAATTTATTTCTCCACGTTAAACAATTATCCCCAAAAGCCACTAGACTATGCGGATTCATTTGTAAAAATTTCTCCTCACCTGCCCTAAAGACAACATTATATAAAATGTACGTTTTACCTCTCCTGGATTACTGTTCAATTTTTGGCATAATGTCATCAGATGGCCGAAAGAAACTAGAAGCACGTTTACAACCTGATCGAAAGGGTGCAGCGGCGAGCCAGAACTTTAGTAAGAAGTCAAGGTGACCTGACATATAAGATCGACCTACATAACCTACAGCTCTATCTTCTGAGTTATAGGCAGTTTTGGGGAGGCTTGATACAAACCTTCCGTTTCGTGTGTGGCATGGATTGTGCCCTCCTTTGTGATGACTTTATCCAAAATGCCACAAGAACTCATTTCCGAGGTCATCCAGTCAAACTACGTTTGCCCCAAAGAAGATTGGATGTGAGGAAGTATTTTTTCTCCAACCGTATCTTGGAAACGTGGGATAACCTAACTGAGGTGATTGTAAAGTTCCATTCTGTGGAGGCATTCAAACATCGGCTTAACATACATATGATGCAGCACCATGAAGACTGTGTGACTACTTAACATTAAAAATACTACTGAACTACGTAAATCTGCCTACATTCACTTTAATGTAACTTCTTTAGAATGCTTCTAATTCTTGTGATTTGGTTGTAACAAATAGGGAGTTCAAAGGCGTAAGCATATTTTACTCAAATATACTGAACTTAATCCCATTCGCGATTATGAGGTATTTTCACACGTAAAGCTTGTGAGTTTTATGAGGATGCTTTTAGTTGGCAGCTCTAGTTGGCAAATGGAATATTCACGACCCAAGAGTAGTTTCATGTGTTTTGGCCCCGCCAAGCTTCCTGGACCCCTAGTATTTCAAAAAAAGTACACTTTTAGAACGATCAACCATAAAATACTTAGTTATAAGTTACATGAATAAGCAAGCGTTATCAAATCATGCAGATCAAATTTCTGCAAAGGCTGCACAGATATGTGGTTTTATATCACATAATTTCTTCCTTCCGGAAATAAAGTTAAACCTATACCGCATGTTTGTTCTTCCTATCCTAGAATACTGCTGTCCCCTCTTTGGGCTGATGAACGCCTCTGACCGCAGTAAGATTTAAGAATTTCAGAGGGTTTTTACTCGAAGACATTTTTCTCTTCCTGAATCTAGTATCTCTTATACGGATAGATGCCAGTTAGCAAACATTAAATTTCTATGGGTTAGAAGACTCGAAGCCGGTCTCTGCTTCCTGTTTCGCGTTAGCTCTAGCCCAAATCTCCCACGAATTAACGCTCTCACTCCGGTAGATCGACCCTATGCCACTCGTAATTCCTCAGTGATCATTTCACCACCCCTTAGCTCCACAACTTACCGTTCTCAGTTTTTTGCATCCAAATATGCTTTCATTTGGAATAATCTTCCACTGGAAATTAGGTTTTCATCTACATTAGCTATTTTCAAAACCAAATAACGCAAACATTTAACTTCGGAAGATATAAAGTCCTTATTGTCTGTTTACTTCTCAAGCTTGCAACTTTTGGATTTTGAAAAGGGTCCTCCTGGTATTTGAGGCAGCTCCCTAGATATTATATTGGTCTCTAAAAATATTCCCATCATTCTCCACAGATTCAATGTTTGCATTCACATTTTCGCCCCCCGCTATTTAAACTAGCGTCACCAACTCTTCACAACCTTGATACTTTCCTCCGATTTTGCAACCCTGACGATGGTCTCCAGGTTCAGTTGATGATTAAGGCCGGTTCTGATGGTTTCGCCTCTTTGGTGGTGGACTATTCAGTCAGCAAGGTCGCATCTCGATGATGATCTCGTGACCTCTACTGTCCCCTTTTTGTTTCGAACCTGCTGTCCACGATGAGTTCCTCCTCTCTCACCTCCACTGGTGGTTAAAAATAGTAGCTCTGACTGCCATTTTATCTCTCATACGACATGGAGCGTTCCGAACCCTCATACGTTGTGAGCAACATCACAATACTATCCCATTGCATCTAGCTATTATATTTAAGTGAAGCAGTTTTTGTCTCCTAATTTTTTTTAAATTGGCGGCTCGCCAAACTCCACCTCCGATTTAACCGTAGGAGTTTTTTTACTGCTTCTTTTCTAGTTCACCATATATGTCAAAGACTGTTGACTATTGTTTTAAAAATGGCAAATCGTTCTGAATCGGATATGCCTACCATACTACTCATTTATGCTGTTCATATGGATGCTCACACAGCGCAGCAATTATCCACTTAGTAGTAATTTATACCGTGATACTTAGTTTGAAATGACGGGGCTCTCTGGGCCTTAAATAGACAATTTATTTATTTATTTAATACTTAATTTGTAAATCTTCACTTTTAAATTTACTTGGATAGAATAGGAAGCGAAAAGGAAAGGAATTTCACTTAGATTCACAGAAAGATCGCTTGCAGATAGGCCTCTGTTCCCTTCTTGTTTCCGACCATTTGACTCGCGGAAAACTGACCATGGCTGAAATCCATTTCCTTAGGGGGTTCGAACTAATATTATTCGGCTAGTCTACTTAATTTCAGGAAACCATATCCTGTGAGCTAGAATAGAGAGCGACGACTGTGATTATATTGAGATCCTCCCAACAAGAGCAAGCTGCATTTCTAAGCTGAACCTTGCGGAACGCAGATAATATGTGATCCATTCTTAGCTTGTTTGGACACGATGATACTTTGGGTAGAAATATATGGCCGATAGCGGTGCTTCTCTGATTAATATTAACCTGAGGCATTACAAAGTAAACAGACATTATTCCGCCAACTATTTCATATGCACTAAGTCGTTGTGTCGATAGATATCACAAATTCTATAGGACCTGGTTGGCCAATTTCAGGTAGTAGGATAGTCGAACGCAGGAGGTACTGAAATAACCGGTCAAGGCAACGATGCATTCACTAAGACATAGGGCCTTAATTAAAGCATACAGGCATTGTTCCTTTGAATTTTGTATGCTTGCAAGGTTCCATTTTCATTGGATCGGCAAAATTCCTTCCAAAGTCTTCTTTTCCTGTTTATCTCTCTTTTTAGATCTCTGGTAAGCCACTGTGGTCAAGTGGATATCCTACGTTTTGAGGACGGACAGTGGGATTCTATTAAATTCAACAACCATGCCTTAAATTAATTCCAGTCTTCAGTGACGCTCCTGGAGCAGAAAAGATCTTAGTCTATTCGTGATGCTTCAGCTCTCATTTTGCAAAAGTTTCCCCACCATAGATTGAACCTGGTTTCATTTATTGCGTTCGGTACAGAATATGAATTGTACTCCCATGAAAGTACTGCATGATCACTCCGACCAAGTGGAGGTAGGTAGTATACCCCATCAACAGTCAGGATTTTGGGTGAGGAGTTTATTAGAACACCTAAGTCCTTCTGTTCCTCAACAATTGAAAATGGCTGCCCATTGAGAATGTATTGGTAGGAATCATCCTCCTTACTGGTCTTTCTGGTACGGAGTCTTATGACCACACACTTCCCAACGTTAAAATTTAAGAGCCAACGAGCAGACCAGCTGCTAAGATGGTTGAGACTCTCTTGAAGTGCGTGCCTATTGGCATCAGATCTGATGACCCTCCATAATTTAACATCGTCTGCAAACATGATGGCGCTGCAACCCAGGTCTTCAACGCAGTCGTTGATAAAGACTAAGAAGAGTAATGGTCCTAAGACAAAGCTTTGAAGACACCACTTAGAACCGGAGTAGGTGTTGACCTCGAGGAATCAATGCACACAGTTTGAAATTTTGCTGTAAGAAAATACACAATCCATGTCAGCAGTATTCCTCTTATTCCAATTTCAGATAATTTATAGATTAGACGTTTGTGTGGGACACTATCAAACGTCCTCATGAAATCAGTGTAGATGACGTAAAACTCTACCAACTTCATCCAATGCGCGAGTCCACTGCTCTGTCGAGAGCAATAAACTGGAAAGACAAGAGCGATTCTGTCTGAAGCCATGCTGGAGCTCTAAGAGCAATCGGATTTCATCAAGGAACTTCATGGTTGCCTTCTTAAATATCGATTCCATTATTTTACAGCAAGTGGAGGTAAGGCTGACAGGCCGATAATTGTTGACATTAGATCGAGCCCCACTCTTGTATATGGGGTATATAATAATAATAAATTGTATATTTAAGGCCCAGAGAGCCCCGTCATTTCAAACTAAGTATCACGGTATAAATTACTACTAAGTGGATAATTGCTGCGCTGTGTGAGCATCCATATGAACAGCATAAATGAGTAGTATGGTAGGCATATCCGATTCAGAACGATTTGCCATTTTTAAAACAATAGTCAACAGTCTTTGACATATATGGTGAACTAGAAAAGAAGCAGTAAAAAACTCCTACGGTTAAATCGGAGGCGGAGTTCGGCGAGCCACCAATTTAAAAAAAATTAGGAGAAAAAAAACTGCTTCACTTAAAAGTTAATAGCTAGATGCAGTGGGATAGTATTGTGATGTTGCTCACAACGTATGAGAGATAAAATGGCAGTCAGAGCTACTGTTTTTAACCACCAGTGGAGGTGAGAGAGGAGGAACTCATCGTGGACAGCAGGTTCGAAACAAAACGAGGACAGTAGAGGTCACGAGATCATCATCGAGATGCGACCTTGCTGACTGAATAGTCCACCACCAAAGAGGCGAAACCATCAGAACCGGCCTTAATCATCAACTGAACCTGGAGACCATCGTCAGGGTTGCAAAATCGGAGGAAAGTATCAAAGTTGTGAAGAGTTGTTGACGCTAGTTTAAAAAGCGGGGGGCGAAAATGTGAATGCCAACATTGACTCTGCGGAGAATTATGGGAATATTTTAGAGACCAATATAATATCTAGGGAGCTGCCTCAAATACCAGGAGGACCCTTTTCAAAATCCAAAAGTTGCAAGCTTGAGAAGTAAACAGACAATAAGGACTTTATATCTTCCGAAGTTAAATGTTTGCATTATTTGGTTTTGAAAATAGCTAATGTAGATGAAAACCTAATTTCCAGTGGAAGATTATTCCAAATGAAAGCATATTTGGATGCAAAAAACTGAGAACGGTAAGTTGTGGAGCTAAGGGGTGGTGAAATGATCACTGAGGAATTACGAGTGGCATAGGGTCGATCTACCGGAGTGAGAGCGTTAATTCGTGGGAGATTTGGGCTAGAGCTAACGCGAAACAGGAAGCACAGACCGGCTTCGAGTCTTCTAACCCATAGAAATTTAATGTTTGCTAACTGGCATCTATCCGTATAAGAGATACTAGATTCAGGAAGAGAAAAATGTCTTCGAGTAAAAACCCTCTGAAATTCTTAAATCTTACTGCGGTCAGAGGCGTTCATCAGCCCAAAGAGGGGACAGCAGTATTCTAGGATAGGAAGAACAAACATGCGGTATAGGTTTAACTTTATTTCCGGAAGGAAGAAATTATGTGATATAAAACCACATATCTGTGCAGCCTTTGCAGAAATTTGATCTGCATGATTTGATAACGCTTGCTTATTCATGTAACTTATAACTAAGTATTTTATGGTTGATCGTTCTAAAAGTGTACTTTTTTTGAAATACTAGGGGTCCAGGAAGCTTGGCGGGGCCAAAACACATGCAACTACTCTTGGATGGTGAAAATTCCATTTGGCAACTAGAGCTCCAACTTGAGAGCATAAGTAGATCAGTGTTGATTTTATCAACGCAACTATTGGCAGTGTCTTTAGAAAATGAAAAGAATCACTTGAGGTCATCAACGTAAGCGAAATTTGTGAAGTTGCGAGTAAAGTTTAAATTTCGCTTATGTACAGAATGAAGAGAAGTGGACCTAGAAACGTTCCATGAAAAACGCCACTTGTGTTCGGCTGAGGCGTCGAATAGCTATTACCTATTAAGACCTTCTGGCTGCGGTTAGACAAGCAGGAACCAATGAAGTCAAGGAGAGGAGGCCGGATGCCAAGGGCTTCCAGTTTCACCAGTTACATTGTCAACGGCATTGCTTAGGTCATAATAGATCACAACTACCGATTTCTGTTCATTACGAAGGGAAGTGACAAGGTTAAGAAAAGCTAAGTGACACACTTCGCATGATCTCCCAGGAAGAAAACCATATTACGAGTCGCTTAAGAGCTTTTTTCAAGGCAAAAGTCGAGAATTTGGTTAAAAATAATTTTTTCAAGAAGTTTTGGTAAAGCCGGGGTTTTTAGAATGCCTCGATAATTATTTACGTCCGAACGAGATCCCGACTTGAAGACAGGAATAAAAATAGATGTCTTCCATGAGTCACGAAAGAATCCGTTTAGAAGATAATCTGAGAATATATGGCTAAGAAATCGGGGGAAGCTCGGCACTCTCTTAATAATTGAGTTTGGAATACCGTCAGTCCCCGAAGAGTGCGAAATTTTTAGACGAATTATTTGCGAACGAATTAGTTCTAAGGAGAAATCAATGGTGCTGATAACATTCAATGAGGATGCCTGAAACGTCGGAACCGATTCAGATTCCATCGTAAGATGATTTGCTGCCTTCCATTCGGATGGCAGTTTCCCAGATTCAAGAACGAATTGAATATATGTGTTATTGGTTTTGAGAGTTCGCCGGCCAGTTCTTTCAAGAACTTTGCCGGTAACTCGTCTGGACAAGATGAATTCGCTTCTTACAGATCTCGCAGTTCTCGATCCACGAGAGGTTCCGGGAAGAGTATATATTCAAGCACTGGACCAGCGTCTATAACACCATTGTTGTCGTGGTCAAGCTGAAGTTCAGGTTCTTTAGTGATTACCAAGGCAAAGAACCGACCCAAGAGCTTGGCTTTCTAGCAACTTTCAATGATTTCAACACCATTGCCATCCATAAGTATTGCGACTGGGTCCTTGTTTTTTATTCGACTATTGATATAATGAAACAGAATTTTAGGTTTATTTTCAGCCTGTTGAATAATTATTGATTCATAGCTCTTCTTTGCCTGACGAATCATTTTTTGACAACATTTCTGCGGTGAAGAAATTCCCTGAGATGCTCTGCTGACCCTGTTTCTCTAAAAACCTTCCATTTCCATTCTTCTTCGTTAACTGCCCCTTAAGTTCTCTTGTTAACCAGGTAGGGCAACTTGTCCTTTTTTGCACCTTCACTGGACAAAAGCGTTCAATCAGATCGAGTGAAACCTTCTTAAACGATTGCCAGTCATCCTATGGTTTCCCTTTGAGCAAAAATTTCCATTGCACTGACATCAGTTCTTTCTTCATCGCATTAAAATTGCCCTTCCATATATTTCGCTTGCCTTCCGTTCTCTTCTGGCGCTGAGAATAAAGGGAGTTATCCCACATCAGCGTACTATGGTCACTCTTACCGAGGGGTGCAATAGAATACACTTCATCAATGTTAGAGAAGTCCTTTGTAAATACTAGGTCGAGGCAATTTGCTCTCTGGTTTTCTCTAAATCTCGTTGGTATGTGAACCTTCTCAGTCAGAGGTTGGTCAAGAGTGAGATCCATTAGCATGCAGCCGAAGGAAGTTGGTGCACCATCAATAGGCAGATTTACCCAGTATACTGAAGGTGCATTGAAATATCCAGCACTAAGCACCTCCTGGTGACTTGCAACTTCCTTGAGCAAATGGAGAATTGACTCATCAGATGCACTTGGAACATAAGGTGGTCTGTATATCGTAAAAAATTGTAAGTTTTGTGAACAGTCCTTTTTAATCTTTATCCAGATAAATTAATATTCAAGGAAGATGACGTGCGCTCGTTCGATGGCTGATAAAACCTGTCCTAACGTATACGGACACTCCACCTCCCTGTCTTTTTTCTCGGTCTCTTCGAAATAGTTGGTATCCATTTATCGAAACCTCACTATCCACAATTTCAGCTTTGAGCCATGTTTCAATGATGGCAACGTCACCGGGGGTTCGGTCTGAGACTAGTGGTTTGAGTTCGTCTACTTTCGAAAGGAGACTCTGAGCATTTGTATACAAACATCTCAATTTAGACTTGGTAACTCCTCTATATAGACTTCTGCTCATTTCGTGCGTTTGAATGCTAGAGTCTCTCAGTGCTTTCCGAGATGAACTGGTGTCCATCCCACCCACACTGAGTTCAGATAAGTGGTCGTCCTCTGAGTTCTGGAGAGCGTTACTTTTATTATTTGAGCTCTGTACAGTTGGGTTCTTCGTATTTTGTGTCCCCGTCTGCGTGAGGACCCGCCTTTATTATGTACGGTGTCTGCGACAAGAAAGACCTCTTCTGCACTTTTATTTTGCCGTCATTGATTTGGAGAAATTTTTACCCTTGTTCTGTTCTCCTTTACAGTTCTCTTCTCAGCATCCTCATTTTGTGCCTTTCCGTTGATTCGTAATCCGGCTGAAAAAACACATCCCTGTGTGAGTTACGGAGAGCCATTCTCCGTTCTAGGAGGTGTGAAGACTGAATATCATTTTCAAGAATGATTTGAAGAGGCCTCGGTGATTAAAGTTCATGTGAAGCACCCGTATTCCCTAAACGGAATGCTTTGTGCACGGTAACGCATTCACCATCTTGAATAATTGAATTTGAGTATGCTCGGAAAAGACCGAGGTCATGTTCTATCCTTTCCTTTGCAATCAGAGAAGTGGACTCGGGAGCCCCTTTAATAACTAGATTGCGTTTTCAGTTGAAATGTTTGTTTGGTGACTTGGATCTCTGATTTGTTGATAGGGCATCAGTATCCGGTCGACGATGTTATTTGCGTCAGTACGAGCAACGATTCCTAAAGTTAATGGTGAACCCATTTAAGGATCTGTGCCAATTTCCTGCACTTGCTACTGTATCAACAGCAGAGGATTCAACATGAGCATCTATCGGTAAGAACGAGCTATGATCGGAGTCGAAACTCATTTTTTGTAAAATCTTCTTGGCCTTTTTTGGCTTCGAATAATTCGTCTTCGGTCCCTCAAATTTGACGAGCTTTTCAACTTCACCCTTTTTTGTATCATCCAGCAACGATGTCACATATGTTTGTGTATCCAAAGCATTACGGCTTCTGTCTGAGCTGAATGCTAGAAGTAAGCTGCATGAGCTGGTTTGATCTCCCTTTCGATGAAAAGAAATGTCTAGTGGTTTACTGAGCTCTGCAGACGCAATGTCTTTTAGCTCTACATTAGGTATTCTCGAGGAGGCTATGTTTGCATAGGTAATTTCTTTTGTTGGAATACTGGTTGTTATGGGTGTTTTCTTTCTGAGTGAACAATGAACCTTCTCTTTAGATCGGCCATTTCTTGTTACATGTTATTTGGATGAATTGGCAACACTTAGTGCCCGAGACTCCCTATGGTTATCTCTCACGAGCCTAATTTTCGATGCTAATTCAAATATTTGTTCAATCGTTAATTGAACAAATAAAAAGCATTAATATGAATCTTTAAGTTGCTTTCGTAGTTTTTTAAATCTGTTTTGGAGAAAAGGTGGAACAGTAGATAAATCTGTATTTGAATTAAAATTCTTAAACGGGATAAAAGCCTGGATTTTTTCTGTCAGGCTCTGCAATAGCTCACGGAAAAAGTTTGGATCGTTGGTGGAAAATATGCTATGCCAATATAGGGTGCTATCGAAATCATTTATTAATTCATGGTTTTTTGTTAACAAAGTCGATATTATTGCATTTAACCTCAGGCTTCGTAAGAAGGGTGACCGGAAAACAAAAGTGAATTATTGCGTGATAACGATGGAAATTCATAAAGAGAGGGTGTACAACATTTGTAAAAATTAAATCTTAAATGTTGTCATTTCTAGCAACTGATCTAACCATTTGGGACATGTTTGAAAAGTTAATAGTATCGACCAATTTCTGATGTTTGGGTGGAGAGTAATTTGCCTGACAGTCAATGTCTGACAGATGAAAATCGCCTACGATTATTTTGACACCAAATTGAGTCTCTGCAACTTTTTCAAATAGTTTACAGAGCTCGCTTTCATTACCAGAATAACACGGTGGATTATAGACACAGCCAATAACCGTTTTTTATTGTGCAGGAGGATGACTTAAGCAAAATATACATTTCCAGAAAAGGAAAATTTACAAAGGATGACTTCATATAAAGGAGGTAACAACCACCACGTTTTTCAGCTTGATCCTGTCGGTACAAATTGAGATCATCTATAGCAAGCGTCGAGTCAGAATTAAGAGAGTGAGCCCAGGATTCAGTGATGCACAACACATCTGGATCAAGCTCAAAGGCTACTGTTCTAAGCTCAGCCATCTTATTTACAACTGATCTTGCATTGAGTGAAACTAAGCTGAGCGTATTCCTGAGCTGCAGGTTACGCTCATCAGATTTATAAAAAAGGAACATTTGGTGGTGGAGAAGAAAACTTGAAAGAAGGAACGAAAGGTGGGAATCAAAATTGCTCTGGTCTACACTTTGTAAAAATGTTACTGTTAAAGAACTGATATTATTATACAACAGCATATTTGGATGAAAACCGTGGAAGGGAAGAATATATTGTGGCGTGGGGAGGCTATATTGTGATGATGCGAAAAGCGCAAGATAATAGGTAAGTAATACAAGATCAATTTTGAAGACTTCCTGATTGAATTCAACGAAGGGGGTGCCCTGTAATTTTTAAAAATCAGATGAAAGCTATGGTTATCTCTTTTAGGGTAGCAGCCTAGCTGAGATCAGTTGGAAAAACTAATGATAACTAGAAAACGCTGGAACATAGGCGGAAGGAAGTTTGGAAACCAATCAAGTTCGGGAAAATTAGAATCTCCAGCGATTACTTTAACATCAGAAGTGGAATTTGAAACCAATCAGATGAAGACAGTACCTTCCCGGTGCTAACCAAATATAAATTCTAAAAAAAGGATGTAAGATTCACCTAAGAACGCCTTTTCTTTGAGGCAGGAGAATGAAAAATCAATAAGGGTACCGTCATGGTAAAATATAAAAGAAATTCTCCAGGGAATTATAGAACAAGTATGCATTAAATCTGCAGTGTTCGGTTTGTGCTTATGAAGTAGAAAGTCTCACATGAAAATCGTTGGCAAAATTTGCAACTCTACAGCAGTGGTAGGATGGTTTTAAGGAATTCATTGTCAGCAAACCGAGGTTCTTTTGGGTTTCCACGTTTTGTAAGAAAGTAGCTTTTACTGTTTATAGATCTGTCTGCGTTGCCTAGGCAAGTCTTATACACTTATCGTCAATGAACCACAAAAGCCAACGAATCGATGACTCCTCCAACCGAGTAAGGTTAACCTGTTGTCCATCTTCCCGAGCAAGGCTGTGAATCCCACTCAATATTTTCCTGTCGTCGGCAGTCATCGCTGCTTCACAGTACAGATCTGTGACACAATCGTCTATGCAGATTATAAACAGAATGAGTCCTAGTACTGAACCCTGGGGAACTCCACTCTCGGTTGCAGTAGAACTTGACTTCTCTTGGCCGATGCAAACAACCTGGCGCTGACCCACAAGGACGATTTCGAGCTATTTGGGGAAGTTTCCTCCGATTCCTGTCCTTTCTAGTTTGTACAGTCTTCTTTGGTGGAGCACAGTTTCGAATGCCATTGAAAAGTCGATGAAAGCGATGGTTACCACGTACCTATCTTCGAGAGCTCGGATTGAGCTCTAGAGAGATTACAACCAATTTTTAGTGCAGGATCTTCCTTTTTGCAACCCGTGTTGCCAGTTGGATAAGAGGTCATGAGCCCCTAGAAATTATCCATATACGATCATAATGACCTTGCTGTGGATGCATGTAAAGCTTATGAGACTTTAGTTTACCACTAGCGAACGAATACTGTTTTTTAAAGATGAGTTATATGGGCAAGCTTCCAATTGACAGAGAGCATTCTAGAGTCAAAAAGTTTGAAAGATCACTGCCAGAGGCACAGAAAACTCAACAGCAGTTTTTGTGCGAAGCTTGAGGGAATCTTATGCGGTGCTGGGGAGTTCCACTCTGTAATTCCTGCAATTTTCTTTGGATCGGAAATTCTAAGAACAGGATACGGCTATTAATTGAACTTGGCATGTCAGTTGCAGAGGGCTGAATGAGCCTTGTGCCGTTTGTTTACGCTAATTGGAAGAACTGGAGGGACAGTGTAAGCACTGAACGCCATGGCATTTTTTTACCGAAAGAGATGTTTACAGACTGATAAGTGGGAGGTTGATGATCTCCGGCAGGCAAGGCAAGCTTCCCATGATTTCTTTATTAATGACACATTCAAACATGGAATAACATCCCTGGGATGTCTGGTTTGGAATCCAAAAGAGGACCTTTCTGACAACCAGATCGCCCAGTCATTTGCGTTCTGAGAATAAGATCTTGTTGACGGCTGTCACATTCATCTCAAAGAACGTAATTTTCCTCTCTTTCGTTAGTTTAATGGAAATTTAGTCCCCTTTGAAAAACTGAGCGTTATCCATGTTAAATTCTAGAACGGCTGTCTCATAGCTGTTAAGGTTAAAGAGCGATGTTTTGTTCATGATCTCCTTTGCCTAGCTTTTGTTAACAGGAGCAGATTCTGTTAGATTTTTTTCCCATAATCCAACGTATCTACTGTTGATTTATGTATAGGCTTTCACAATGAATCTAAGTTGAACAACAGTTAAAACGATAGTTTGATGCTCACTCGTAAAATATTCCCAAATAAAGCTTGGGTTGCATACCGGAGCTGATCTTGTCAAAACATATCTAAGTCTCCAAATTTATAACAAGATCTGACTACATGACCGATATAGTAACAATACGGAAGCTTAAGAGAACCACTAAAAGGTTTCTTCATAATAATTGATTGACGTTACTGCTTGGGTTCTCAGAACATGACATAATTCGTGCCCCGCACTTTTGTTACCAAGTTTATCGTAATAAAGTAGCCCGGGGGTCTAACAGTATTTTACGCGTTTGTCCACGTCACTGATTGGGTGTGTGCTAGCCAGTTGAAACTAAGATAAACGTAAAGTTTTCCGCCACAATATCACAAGCTGGTACGTGTTAAATCTGGACAATGAGTTCTATTGTGGATTGGTTGTTCGGATCGGTCTCAAAGGTTTTGAATTACTTGGGCCTGTACCAAAAGCATGGAAAGCTTGTCTTTTTGGGACTTGACAATGCAGGGAAGACTACACTATTACATCGACTCAAAGACGACAAAATGGCTCAACCTGTGCCCACTTACCACCCGACTTCAGAGGAACTGTGCATTGCCGGAATGAGATTTACAACTTACGACCTGGGTGGCCATTTGCAAGCTAGACGAGTATGGCACAATTACATTCCTGCTGTTGACGGGATAGTTTTCATCGTCGATGCGAGTGAAAATGAGAGGTAAGCTGGCCGCATTTTAAAGCATTTCACATTGAAGGTTTATGGAGGCAAAAACTGAACTCGATAGCCTCATAATGGATCAACAAGTAGCAAATGCTCCCATTCTAATCCTGGGAAACAAGATCGATAAGCCAACAGCCGTAAATGAGGCACTTCTGCGGAACTATTTGGGCCTCGACGGTCAATTAACAGGAAAAGGAATTGTACCCAGAGAACGAATTGCTGGCGGCCGCCCTATCGAAATCTTTATGTGCAGCATCCTTAAACGACAAGGCTACGGGGAAGCCTTTAATTGGCTCGCCCAATACCTTGACTAAGATTATCTTTCGATCATCGTGTTCTTCTGCATATTTGGTCTCATCTCACTGATCCCCTGCCTTAAGTACGAATTTCCGCAAGTACATAAATTACCTCTGTATAATATGCCTAAAGTCTTTGCTCTGAACCCTAAATTTCACGCCACTGCACCGAAAACCGCCCTTCGATTACCATTGATGTTTTAGGTTGGGTGCATGTACCATAACCGTTTAATAGCAGTCCGTTATCATGCCAGTGTTTTATTGCTCATTGTGATATGAAGATATTCAACCACCTGACTTGCTTTTATTGTCGAAGGGAGCGTATTTATATAGTTGATACATGTAATGAATCTAGATGCTTACGAGGAGCTTTGTTTGCTAGAATATTGCTCATGTGCTGGTACCAGATGATGAGCTCGATACCACACGCGATTTTTAGCTACACACTGGTTAATTTGTGTCTGAATATTGTTTGCTCTTCAAGGTGCAGCCCTATATAGTCGTCTTTCCTGGCCATACTTAACCTTGTAATTGCTTTTTAACCCGAATTCATGGCCTTTTATCCTCTTTTATATCTGCCTGCATGTTTCTTACAGGGATTTGTTAATCGTTTGGTGCTTTTTATTGGTGAGAAAAATAAATCGCCGACTTCTATGCCAATGCGCCCCCCCCCCCCCCCCTTATATGAATGCATAAACTGGAATTTTCGGTTTCACTGATGCTGATTTTAATCAATTCTTTGCTAGTCTTTTACGTAAGAGGAATGAATGACTGTCCAATCAAACAAGGTCAAGTTGCTTAGTACTATGTGATATATTTATATACACTTTAGGATTTTTACTTGGGGCACCTGAGATCATGTTTGATCTAACTGTTCTCGTTGATACCTCGCATTGTATCTGTCTACGTGTGGCAGTCTGAGTCTGGTTTTCTGGAGGGCTCCAGCGACGCAGACCAAATGTCAAAGATCCAAAAACCATCCCCGTGTCTTGTCTTGTTTTGATCCAAATTGTAAGATTGCTGCTTCGACGTCTCAAGTTTGGCACCGGCGCCAAATCAAGAGCAGTAACCCTGAACTTGTGGTGCGGAAGATAAGTGTACTCTAGCCGTCCGGTTGTCTTCCCCGAGATATCCTCGCGCTGGACACCAAAGCGTGATGCAGACAGTGGTATTGTCAGCATAGTCCAAATCAGTCAGTCGGCACTCGGGTGCAAATTCGACACCGTCAATACCATGTAGGATTCTTCAGAAATCCCGTCAAGTGCGCAGTTTTACAACATAGCTCACAGAATATGGCCTTTTCGAAAACCAGTCCGAATATTTTACAGTCAAAGAATGTTGTCGTATACCAAAACACACGAAGAGGTTGGACAACAGGAATGCTTGATCGGTGTATCTACGTCTACATCCGTATCCACTTTGTTTTATCCTTATCTTTAGATCACACGCACCGAAATCGCTTGAGAATGATGGTGAAAAAGATCTTTTCCAGTAACACCGATAAAGCTTATGCCGCGGTAGTTCTCGTACTGTGTCTTATCCATGAAGAGGCACAAGGATTAGCGAGCTCCAGCCTCCGGAAATTATATCGTGCCCCTACGCTTAAACAGCCACCTTGTAAAGTAAGGATTCTAGTTTTTCGATTCAAGACTCATCTTCTTTAAAAAAATTAACGTCCTCTTGCGGCCCCTTGTTGCGCAACCCAAGTATAGAGTTACGCTCTCGTCCAGAGAAGGGGGTTCACAACACTGCATAGGTTGGAGAACCTGCAGCGGAGAGAAAGGTTGATAGGTTGATCAAGGAGCTGTAAAGGTGCTTAAGTGATTAACCAGCGCTGGACCTTGTCATCGATGAAGTCGTGGGGCAATTTTGGAGTGTCGAGTCTGAGCAGGTAATAGTAAACTTTTTGAGGTGGTACTAAAATTTTCGCGCCTCCGTGTGGACCTGAGAGTTCTCTTAGCCGCCTCGTGCCCTGGGGACTTCTGTGATGACCACTGGCATCTGCCTTCTGCGACTCAGGTTGTACAGTGAGACAGGATTTATATATGCAGTCTGTTTTTATTTTACGATATCAAGATATCTTTTTCGAGGCCCAAACCTTCGATCATGCGCAGACGAGAACATGGTCTGACCAGTAGACCTTGCCAATTGACATCACGCATCGATCTATTAGCGTGGATCCAGCAACGAGGCCTCGAACTGACCAGAATGTATTCTGTTTGCCTTTCCAAACGGCTATTGTGAAAGAAAAGAGTTAGCACGGGGTTTGAGTGAAATGGAAGTCACTTTCTGGTGCCGAATAACCGGTTACAGTCAGCCCAGTTCAATATTATTTTACCGTGGTTGCCTCGAGGAACATTCCCCAAGTGGCCAGTTTGGGGATTGTTTGTAGTCTCCTGGTCCACTCTGCACATGCGGATCCTGAGCAATAATCGGATTGCAATTAGCAAGTCTTATCGTGGTGCTCAGCCGTGGGCGTGCCGGATAGCGAATTAAACTGTACTTCCGGTTTAGGATGGTTTCTTCCAATCGTGTTTTGACTGTCCTTCCTTAAGAATGCCTACGTAGATTTTAGTGCAGGCTTTCCCGCCATTATTTAATAAACGTTTTGTGATTTGCTGAAATCTTTACCCAATTATTATGCAAGTCTCTTTGTCACCTCTCTTATCCATTCGGAGTATACCACTTTTTAGTTGCTGACGATGTTCACCGATTTCTGCATGAAATTTACCTACGGCCGCCGAATAAGCATTAATCCAGGTTTCATCCTGCAGGAATAGTGCGAGAGGCGTTTTTCACAATTTAAGATGCGCTTTTACTGAAAGTAAATTTTACACGGAACCCTCTAAAATTATCGCTCTCAAAACGAATGATTTCTGTGCTTTTTGATCGACTTTCAATAACAAGTACTGATATCTGGTTCAAAGCAAGGACGCCTACGCAAATATATGGTAGTTATAGTCTCTACTTTTATTGCAGCGTAATTCACACAATTGAGTAAACTCTCCTTGTTGCTTCCAGCTACACTTTCATTGTCTTACCTTATTTTCGTTATTATGATTCAATATACCTCCCCTCATTTATCTGTGCTGGCGCTTAGTGTTTTTTTTTATCTACTGATTCGCACCCAGTCCAGCCTTTTTTGTCAACCGAATTTTTGACCTCTTTGGGCCGACTGTTTTTGCTCAACGCACAGTCGAAGCTAATTGTCTACGGCATTTCCATAGGGACTGACAGTGTTTACATCTTGCATAGCCATCATAGGTCGCATGTAGGCAGCAGCTGCTCACCGTGCTCGTTTTCAGTAAGACTGCACAATTAACCCTGTGAATATGATTCGTGAGTTCCGCGCCTTGTGCGGCTTTCACCTGCATGCGTTTGTCATGAATTTATTCAGTATTGTAATTCTGCATGGCATCAGCATTTTGACCTTGCATTACGCCGGCACCTCTGCTGAGGCAACGAAGCGTGATTCGATTGTCTGCTGATGTTCTAATTTGACATGAACTTAACTGCGTACTGACGCGAAGCACTATTTTGATCAAAACTTTCTCATTCATATCTATCCTTGGTGTTTGACGGTAAAGGACTAAGTTGCCGAGATCTCGTTTCAACGGCTAGAACTTCCCAACTGACAGCTCATCTTTTGAAATACCCAGTCTGTATGAAGTGGCGAGCCTATGATTCATTATTTGCTTTTCTGCTGCTGCTGGACGATGCGTACGTTGAATAGGACCCATTTTTAGAGTTAGCCAGGCAAAACCTAATAGTATAGCTCAGCCGGTTCCGTAGTCTGCTGAGCATACCCATGTCACTTATTCTTGTAGTTAGGATGGTTACATCAATTAAATGATTGAAATGACACTTGCTCCTGAGCATGATTGCTTATCCAGACTTCACTGATGACCTTGACACCAAATTTAATTATATTTGTGACTCCTTTATGTTAAGTCGGTAAAGGCGGGCATTCTAAGATGGCGATAGGAAAATATCGGGCTCTTCCGAAATCGAGAAATTTCGTCGTAAATCTCCACGTGATGGAAAGCAATCCGTCATCAGTCAAAATAACTGAGAGGAATGTGACCTACTAGCTATGAGGTGAAGGGTGGAGTGGCTATGGTTTTATCTTAAGATGCAGAATATAAACGCCGAGATCGATGTTTGTTAAAGACGAACGGATGGTTGCCGTGCTCTTTTCGCAGCACAGTGCTTTTCGCGCGGTTTACAACCACCCATCGGCGTCGTTTCACTACTCGCAACTTATGGACGCGCCGGGTAGCTTACGGCACGCATGGTGGCATGAAGATCTCTTCTTCGGATTCCCAATTTTAAACAGAGTAACCGTCTGGTATCGGCTGGCGCACGCTCGGATCACGCACACACGAACATAAACTGGCTGTGCGACAGGGCGATGACTTCTCGCAATTAGTTGTCCATGCGTACGAAATGGGCCATAAATTCAAATTCGCAGGCGCTGAGCTAATCGCCCACGTCGGAAGCAAGACGATCCAAGACTTGGTTTAAGCCTGGCCCTCGGATGGAAACTCAATCAATCGATCTGACGCCGGCGTATAGAGCTCTGCTCAACCACTTCAAGATTTGCGTCATTGATTCGCTTGCTACCCTATAAGTGTAGCCTCTTTCTGTTGCTGTTAACATCTTGGAAGATAGACTTCTGCACGAGTTCGAAAGCTCAGAACAGTAAACACATTTTTCCGGTGGTCGACCAGCCGACTTCTTAATTCATGCACACACTTTGGACGCGACCTTCGCATCAATCTGAAAACTAACTAGCTTAAGTGTCCGAATTCATCTGGATACTATCAATGACTTTGAGCGATAGTGTCTTATATGAGCCAATCGGAAAATAACCGCTGGTTCGGCTACATTTTATACTGCTGACTGGTCTCGCATTGTTTCCAAGTCGGCATCTTTTTCATCCCTTGACGCAGGATGTGCACAAGTTTGATTACTAACGAGCAATTATTGTGAGATCAAAGTGATTCACATTCGAGGTTTGTGACGTGCACAACCGCTTCTGACGAGGGCAAAGCCCACGGTGTGTTCTCCCTCTTAAACCAGTCGACGTCTCTGTATCCCCACGCATCCTCGGGTTAAATAAAGCCATTCAACGAGTAGAGCACCTAAACAACCAGCAGTTGGCAAAGTAACCACATCTAGCGGGCTATTAAGTGGATCTGAATAACTTTGACCCAGATAGTGTCCATATTGCCTGCATTTAACTTGGGATGTGCGAACGTAACTCTTTACTGCTGGCTGCGCCTTGTGTACTTGTCCAGATATGTGCCATGTTGACATCACTGGTGCAACATGCTTGTACTTGCCAGGTGTGCCAGTACGTGCATGAGCGCGTTCGCACGAGCGGTCTACCTTCACCTCTAATCGTGCCATGCACTATCGGGATGTCCCGGATTTGGATGCTGGTAAGCTTGATTTTTGTATTCCTATGGTGACGTTCATTAGTGCACGCATTATATTGTGTGTCAACCGGCTTGCAAAGCATGAATCCTCATCTGAGAATTTTAGTGCTGGAACGATCCCGGACATTGCCGTTTTCACTCTTCTTATTTAAAGCTTAACCAGGCTTTACATAAGAAGTAGGGTTCCTAAAAAAATAGTCCATGTCGTGGAATATTGAATATCAAACGAGTCGTCCTTGTCACTGCGTCCATCTCAGCAACAAAAGGTAAGGCTTCAGTTGAACTGATCTTCCACTTTGGTTGTCGGCACTTATGAGAAATTGAATCTTTTGTTGGCCGAGGTTTAACGAAAAGTTCCTTTTACAAAGTTTTCTGGTAGTACACAATGATTTTTTTATCGTTAATATTTGGAGCTACAGAGGTTTCAAATCATGTAAATCATCAAGCTTTTCTAATATAAAATAATATCCAAGAGTATCAGCCGACGTAGGGACGCCTGGAGTGGTTATTTATGATTTATCTAATTTCGTGCGTCAGCCTACTCCAGATTCAGATCGCTGTGGCGCCGACCCGGGTCGTTCCAAGGTGGTATTTGTCAATATTTATTCTGTATTTACTGTTCACAATCAAATGACCACCTGAAGGGGCTTTAGGGGAGGGAGGGATGAAGGGCGTCTCTTCGTTCGGTCTGATCGATGGAATCCCACCACCATGTAATTCGTGCCTTTTTCAATACTAACTTTCTAGAAACGAAAGTACTTTCCGATCATAAACTGACATTTTCATCAATTTCTCACAGACGTGATATATTTTCTGAAAGCATCGAACATGAATGAACGATGCAAATCACTTAGCCAGTGTGCTTCCATAAGCAAGTTTTGTGCAAGTAGCTGCAGGGATTATCCAATCGCAAATTTCGATGTGGCTGTGCCACGTGCGCTTGAGTCTGGCCTCTCACCTCACCCCGTTCCCCCCCCCCCCCCCTTATCAAATAGGCAGCGCCGCTGCCGCGTCAGACCAAAAACAAGCGCCGCATTGGTTACTGTCACGTGTTAATCGGGCTGAGCTGACTAGACGCTAATTTCTCACTATTACAGTTCGTGTCTGATATGCATCAGAGGGAGCCATACGTCGTACCCGTCATTGCGCCAGATCACGTTACTAGTCCACTGACGAGCTAGGACAGGCAGTTGGTGCAAGGGTGAGGCCCGTGTAGTCGATACTGTGGCATCCTTCACCATGGCAACTTAAAAAATTCTCTTGCATTTTAAATGGCGACGGCATGCGATAAACCACGATCTTGAGGGGTTAGTTCAGTATTCTTTTGGAACGAGTGTCAGACTGCTATGGCGCCTTCATTAAGGATAACCAAAATAGCACACGGGAATATAAACGTCCCGCCCAAGTAAAAAGGTGGCTTTACGCATGATTCCAGGAAGGGTAACTATTCCTGTGTCCTAACCCCAACGACAGTTCGACCCACCGATATCCACCGTGTGCTGCACAGCGTTGTGGTACAGGGACAGTGACTTGCGTTGGATTTTAGTGAGCGTTGACTTGCACAAAACCTACCTCACCCTCTCTTCCACTCCACCACCTGAGACCGGTCTAAAGACGGAGTCAAAAAGACTGGAGAGAGAGCGCCAACTCCAACAGTAGCCCGAATCTCGACCCTACCCTAAATATCAATCCTAACTTTAGCCCTAAACACAATCCTAACCTCAGACCTAACCCTAAAATGAATCCTATGCCAAACTTCCAGGAATTTAGCTCAAAGCCACCTGTATTGCAGGCACTTCCTATTCCCGTGTCCTGTTTAAGAGGTCATTTAAGCAATCCTTACCGCGCCTTTTTAACGGAAATTTATGGCACCTTTTGAATTAAGGAGAGTCGGGTCAGTGTGCGGCATGCACTGGGGTGTGACTACTTCACGTCGGCCATTAAACCCAATGCCATCCCCACTCGGTCTGATTCGGACCGACGTTAGGAATAAGGTCGATCCCGTATGGATAACGTTCTCATCCAATGAAAACAACGAAACGTGCCTTAAAAAATATGATCATTCGCTAGCAACCGTGGCTTGTAAGGTTTGCAATTGACGGAATACCTCGGCCTTAGCCAGTAGTGGGAATTAAGTCGCAATAAATCCTTTACGGCACTCATATAGCTTCAAAATCCCCCCCCCACTGAACCCCGGTGTCTTTGGATTTAGGTGTTGTGATGTGTGTAGCACGCGCAGACGGGTTGTTTAGTCTTTTCTCGCTCTCAGTACACAAAGGGTATGAAAAGAATGCTTCGTTACAAGTGCATGCGTAAATGAACATCACACTTTCCTCATTGACAGTTTTGGATTTTGTGGATTATGACGGTCGAGTTATCGGTACCCAAACCCAACAATATTTTTCTCTTGAAACCTATTTAAGGATTTTGTTCGGCGCTCTAGGAGTCTCGACGCATACCGTTATTGGTAGGTTTGGGTTTTTTGGTTGTGAAGAGTATGCATAGATAATCAACCAATACACAGTGATTTACCCCTACTCTAAAATATGATTTGAAGCTCCTATTTGTGCAAGTGGTGCCCACCCAGTAAAGTCCCGTATTCGTGACAAAATTCCCTAACAACAGTACTATGGTCAGAAAGTGAATAACTCAATGCGGTAATGGTCACCGTAGAATCTGCGAAAGCCACCGCTTTTGCTGGCTTTTGCAGCAAGTGGTGCATACCGTAGTCTGTGTCATGTTGCCAAATACTGGATCTTCGAAATGAACATCCATTGGATAATACACAGTTTTCACTGGGGTTGGAACATACAGTGGGAAAATTGGGCCTTTGTGTTGGCCCGGGGTTGGCATGTGTGACTACTAACTGACTTCGGAACAGAATTTTTCCTCCCGTTACTTATAAGCGTGTTCGCCTCTGCTTACCGGCAATCGCCTGTGAATGTGCTTGACCACAAAACACGGCAAGAGGTCCTAATCAGTTGTCCTTCTGGGTTTGCCTTCTTTATCGAACTCTTTTGCCGTCTGATTAACTGTCAAGCGGTTTGGTCGATTATTGCCTATTCGAAACCCATATTCTTAATTAGGAAAGCATGCTGGTTATCTGAGTTAAAACTGGTCAATTTGAATTCGTGCTGCCTTCAGATACCTGCGCCGTACTGCGTACTCCTGTTTAAATTGCATCGAGCACATCCAGTTCGAATTTTCTCCTAACGCCCTGTCAGCATATGGAATTGGGTATTAGCAAAGCGGTGAAACGATTTTATCCTGACGGGTAAGCAAAGTACAGCCCCCTGAGGAAACTGAGGACAGCCCGCTGACCGCAGTCATGGAAATTAATATAAAAACTATTATTTTAAGGTATTACGGCTTTTGGGCAATAGTCATGGGTGCATAGGCAGGAAAATAGATTATAATTGAATTGCTTGCTGTGGCTTTGGCAATTCAGTAGCGTAGAGATGCTAGGTACGACCTGTAATGCAGAAAAAATGCTTTCAGAATTGCCCAAAGTGGCGTAGAGCATTCCCCGCTTGGATACTGCCTTACTATTTGACAATGAACACGATGACATGCTAATAGAAGCGAAGAGGCGAGTTCCAGGAAGCAGTTGCAACGAAGGAGATACAATCACTGGGACAAGAGCTTTATTAGCCTGTCGTTTCAGATTCTCGCTGGAATCTATCGTCAGAGACAGAGCCAGATATAGCTAACGGTCAGATAAGGGTATTTCTTCGCGAACATGACAACTTTGGAAATTTAATGATTGAACAGATTCCAGCAGACCATCCCGACACACCAGCGGAGCAGGATGTGATAGGCCTCAAAAATTTTGGTAACCAACCAGCATACCAGGATACTTATCGTTGAAGTTACACTGCTCATAAGAAAAATGATGACAACCCATTATATCAATTGGATGCCTAGCGGATTTTGTTCGGTTATGATCCGAAAGGAGGATACAGCACGGTCTATCTGAGAGTTTTCCCCCTTGGTGCCTTCTGGCTAAGATATACAGTTACTGCCTCATCGGACGAAAATGTGTTGGCCCAATGTGTTATGATTACCAGGGATAAACAATCGGTTCCTTTAGCAATCAGATGAAAACCAGTCCACTAATCTTCAAAAGTGCATACTGGTATGAATGAGAAAACTGCTCTTGCCGCGTGAACTGTTTCCGATTCATCGGAGTTTCTTCAAATTCGTTATTGAGCTGAGCAATAAAATAACTAGCTGCTGAGAAGCAGAACCGCGGAAAATAAGGTTTCGCCTGACCTCGCACCTAACCTCTCCTGACGTGTGATGTTCATGAAATAATGGTAGGCAGACGCTCATCGGTCGGTTACAGGACTCACTTGTCCCGTTGTGCCTTGGGGCTCACGTGAAATTCTAGTCGCTGTCCTACACCAGTGGGCATGGAATACGCCGATGTAGTCCAGAGGCATTTGAAAATTCCTCCGCTTCTGCCAGATATGCGGTGCGGAACGTCCTAGGGCCCTGTCTTAAGCCAACTGGTAGAGATCATTGTCCTATTTTCAAACTTAAAACAAAAATCACTGGGATGGAGCTTAATTTGACTTTGTTCGTTAAATAAAGTAAAACCTTCTGATTTTTGTTATCGGATTTGGAAGTTTTCTCTCGTCCTCAGGTATCACCAGTGCAGTGGCTTCCAGGGGTGGTGTGTGCATGGTGGTGTGCGCGCCTGATAACGAGCGTGCGCAAAAAAAACGATTGTGTACGAGCCTCTGTTTATCGATTAGATGTCGCGTGATTAATGGTCGATAATCGAGAAAATATTCGTTTAGGCAGCACCAGACTCAAAGCGTACAAACCATTCCAGTCTCCCTAGTCTTTGTCAGTCATTTGCTTCTGCCTATAACACTAGCCGCTGTGCGGCTGTTGGCGGGGCTCGCGAGTGAAACCCAAGGCACAACGGGACGAGTATGTCTCATAATGCGATCGGTGAGCGCCCACTCTACCATATCTAAATCTCGTAAGCCTCTCCAATTATCCGGCGAACTTAGTCCCCACACGGAGTAATAAATAGGAATTTCCTGTTTCCAGTGGATGAGGTTTACAGCTGTCAGTAATCTTAAAATTATCGGAAAAATAAATCTTCACATAAAATAATTAAATGTAAGGGAAGTGTGAGAAACAGTTTTTTTAGACCAGAAGTGATAAGAAAATGGAATGGCGTAAGTTTCCCTCATAAACACATTTAGTTAGTTAATTTGATAAAGTAACAGTCGAAGGAATAAAAAAAAGTAGAATATAAAGGCGATGTCCCACACAATAGCATATATTCTGTCACAACGAACAGTGACGCTGGTCGGGAGGTGACTGCGCAGGGCTCTGTGTGCCGGCGCCAAATCGGTGCATTGATTGATTGGATTTTCACCCGAGGCCCAGGTTTCAATAAACTATCGACTTTCTTCAGTGTGAGTTATTATCTTTGTGTTTGAGAAGCTGTACTTATGACGCGCTTGGAAGGGTTGGGTGGCCACTCTCTACATTTCGTTTCCCCGTTGTATAGGCAGCGTTTGTTCGTGTATGCATGATCCGACCTGTGTGGTTACAAAGAAATTTTAGGCATGGGATGCGACATACCACCCCCGACTGCTCCTTGAGATTCAACCAAATTTTGATTTTCATGAGTCTGTCGCGCATGTTAACTTTGGACTGGTGCGCAGTTGCCGCAGCAATGCGCTGGGTCGCTTCTGAAACGGCCTTCATGTGTGACAGAGCATGCCATAGTCTTGGTGCTGTTCCTTTTGGTGTCTCACTGGGTCGAACAAGAAGGCATCGGTTTATAAACGCCTTTGGATAATCGTCTCGCATAATTTGGTCGCAAAGACATCGGATGTTGTGTGCTTTTTCTTCTGGACTGCTGTCCTCAGTCTGAAACCGCGTGAAGAGCCTGTTGACACAGCTTCGTCTGTAAGCGACCGGACATTGCGTTCTGTTCAATGCCGTCATGTAAAGCGTCATCTCGATTTCGCCATCAGGATTTCGCCTGACAAGCACATCAACGAAAGGTAGTCACTACTCCTGTTCTTCTCCCCTCGTGAATTGTGTATAGGGAAGGATTGCGTTGAACAGATTAGGGAAATTCTGCAGCATGTTTTCCCTGAACAAAATACATGTCCTCAAAGAAATGACACCAAAAGACTGACCAATGTTGGACGAAGACAGTCTTCTCTAGCTCCTGTAGGACCAGTTCTGCTACTAAACCGGAGATCGGAGAGCCCATTGGAGTTCCCTCTATCTGCTCATAGGTTTCTCCAGCAAAGGTGAAGTCAGTACTTTTTGGTAAAATTTAAACAGCTTTGTGAGGTGCTGGATTTTGAGAGGGCTCTGAATTTCGTTTTATGCCTCCTTAGGTCTCTTATGTAAGACTTCGTGTACCGAATTTGGCCGGATGGATGGGAGGAACGACGTCACGTCTTTGCGTCCGAATTCAGTCGTCATGCTGAATTTAGAGGCTGATCGAATTGTGGTAGTCAAATTGCTTCTGAGAAACTTCAGTTTTGAGTGTACCCATTTCAACAAATTATAGGTAGGGCTGCCTTTTGGGAAAATGATTGATCACAGCGGGAGATTTGGTCTACGAAGTGGGCCAGAACAGTTTTAGTTGTTTTGACTTGACGCTATTCCTTCTCCGTGTTTACATAGCTGTGCCCGTTTTTTCTAAATAGTTTATTCAACCATTTTGCTTTGTCTTTTGTGTTCTGTGTTGATCTGTAAAAGATTGGGCACAAAAATATACGCTTCCGTATTACAGGCTAAATTTCAGCTTGGTAACTATTCCCGTGTCCTACCTTTTAAAATTATCCGTCATCACGGAAAACCTTAGCTTTCTCAATATATCTTATTGGTTCATAACGACAGTTATTCGTTTATTATCAGCTGGTATAACGTTAATTTTATCGTCTCTTATTGGTTTTTTTATGGAAATGCAGTGATTGGTTTTGGCCTCAGAATCAAGGGGCTAGTAGGTTGTCGAACAGAATGTTTCTTGTCATCGGTTGTTAGAGTTCTCCCAAACATAGCTTATGGGACTGCAATGAAATCGACCGGACAGGCATCTGCGGTGTTGAAACAAGCATATGCCGCAGCACTCGTAGTTGCTGCTCTGCTGGATGTTTAACCGAAATGTTTTAGACCAAGTTCCAGCCGCCCATGTCTGATGTTTTTAACTTAGCCAGTTTCCGTTCCAAAGCTTCTCTCGCCTTGGCTTGTCGGTGATGTGCCAAAGCGGATAGCGTCTTACCAAGGTC
Source organism: Schistocephalus solidus (assembly GCA_017591395.1). Classification (NCBI taxonomy): domain Eukaryota; kingdom Metazoa; phylum Platyhelminthes; class Cestoda; order Diphyllobothriidea; family Diphyllobothriidae; genus Schistocephalus; species Schistocephalus solidus. Next base: position 11,765 of record WEDG01004903.1, on the reverse strand, counting down.
CTCAGTTATGGAACTCTTTTTCAACAAAAGCGCTCCTAGTGAGATTTGCTAGTAGTCAAATTGGGAAAGTTAATTTGCTAGCTAAATTGAAATTTTAGGTACTATGGCTTAGCTTATCCCTAGCTCCGTTCGTATCCTACGCCTACTGCTTGCCCCACATGATTTCTCTGTTCTCGTGCGCTGTGTTGACGCCAGCACTTCATCGCTTTGCTCACCAGCCAATCGCGTGATCAATGGATGACAGCTCCATTGCGATTCGCATCGAGTTGTTTTCTCTCTTGACGCTCCCCACCGACGTTCAGTACCGGCCAGGCGAGCAGGCCATACATCCTCACCGGCGGTTGGTCCCAGCTAATATTCCTATATTGCGTACAAGATGCAACTTTCCGTTTAACTGGGATTCTTCTTCACCTCCTACTGAGATTACAGTGGTCAGGATCTGCCCAGGATTTAAGCTGCTCCAAAAACAGCACCCGTTCAACGGACGTGAGAAAAAAGTCGAGTGAGAAGTACTACCGTCAAAGATGGGATACTGAAAGGGTAATTTCGGGCTTATTTTCTGTCATTCATCAGTGGTGTCCAGGGGCCCGATGTCCCCATTCGAGCTTTCCGATCGTGTCGAAGTAATCCTGTCGACAACTCGAAGGTTCCCAAATGAGAAGTTGGAGAAGATTGATTAGATTGGACGAGATTTTCTGAACGAAAAGAGCTTACACGGGGCTCTGCAAGCAGTTGACGCTAACCGTCTCTTCAAGCAAGTTGTATTACGGGCTCTATCAGCCGTTTTTTCTTGTTCGTCCAGCCGCGAAGTGTGGGTGGCTGCGACCAACCCAGGAAGAGAAAAATATCGATCGGCATCACGGCATCACAGCATCGCAAGCCTGACATTGAGGCACACGCGTGAGCAGAGGTTGTCAGGCTCTAGTGCGCAAAGGTAAGATGAGTCAACGGTGGCGGTGCTGATCGCGGGAGCGGACCACCATAATTGCAGACTGTGGAACCAAACGAATTGCAACTGTGCACCGTTCCGAAATTAAGGCAGATCGGTGGACACCACTTGTCTAAAGAAGTAAAGTAATTTTCATGAGGATGTTACAACACGCAAGAGTAATTTCAAACAGGCAGACAACAATAGATGGGGGTCAGACGACAGGTTTTTAACGAAGAATTCAGGAGAATAGATTGCAAAAGATCCTGAATAAATTAGGATTTGCGCCGCCTTGGAAAGCTGGTGGGAGGCGTTGTATTATCAAACTGTTTTTGACGGTTGAGCGGTTGCCGTCTGCATCGGATGCAATCATCGTCATGTAGGAGATGCTGAGTCGGTATGTTAAAGCATGTGGACTATAACAGGATAGACTGCCCTGTGGGCAGCTTTTTAAAATTAACCATTAACAGTGAATAGTTTGAACCAGGATGTTGAGGATCAAGTCTTACCTTTGACTGTGAAGCACTCCAGAGATTTATGAAGGATGTTAGGTGTTATTATTATTAGGTGTTATCAACCAGTCATACCTAACCCCAGGTTTTTCAACCACCCTGAGGTTCGAGGCCACGACCTGTTGATTAGGAGTTAAATACTCTATCCATTGAGCTACGGGATCGTTATCCTCTCGGTTTCGACCAGAACTATTAACCCTGAGGGATGGGCACTCACCAATCGGTTGAGGGAACAGTCGTCCCATCGCGCTTTGGGGGCCGGATATAGAGTCCCGTTAACAAGCCAGAACTGTTCATTCCAGACTCCCTTGTCTTTGTGGGCAATCTCATTCTGCATCTTCTACAAGTTGCTATGCGATCGCCCACAGTGATCTAGGTCGAACTCCAAGAGCAAAATGGGACGCGTGAGTCCCGTAACTTGACCCATGAGCGCCCGTCCAACATGGTTACTTTTTCATTCCTTGTTGTCCTCTTCGCGATCCTACTGATACAATTGCTGCATACCTTACAAATTATTGTTAGATAGTTGAAATGACGTATTCCCACGGTTTTTAGCTATGATTCTGCGCTTACAAGTTAGATTGTACGGTCTCTTTCATTTGGCAAATAAAACACTCCAGATATAATAAATCAAAGAAATAAAACAATTTAATTGCATTCGAATGTGTTCACCCAAGTGATACATGACTGCACCCAGTCAATGCATCTGCAGAAACCTTGAGTCCTTAGACTGCCTTCCGAGCCCAGAACTGCGTGGCATTTATACTTGAAGTTGAGAAAGGAAGGTGCAATTAAACTCTGAGTGCTGGTCTTCGATATCGGACCACTGAGCAGGTTACGAGTACGATTGCAGTATTGGAGTCAGCGACTTCTAAAGCGGCAAACTATTGTGCGGCAATAATAAACACCGGAAGGACAGCAAGCCTTTGGCTCAGTGGTTAGAGCGTTAGAATTCTGACCAACGGGTCATGGGTTCGAGCATCAGGTGGAGCACCATCTGGGGTGAACTATGACTGACTGATGACGGCTAATGGGCCAGAAATGGCCATTCCAGTCTCCCTGGTCTTTGCCGACATTTTTAATCTGCCTTTACTACTACTAGCCGCTCCACAGTTGCTGGTGGAGCTCGAGAGTTAGCCTCAAGGCAGAACAGGACAAGGGAGTTCTGTTAGCTATCGGTGAGTGTTCGTCAGCGAATAAAGACATATTGACACAATTTAAATTTCTGATGTACAGGAAAGCATGTATGCAGACTTCGGAAGCAGGCATGAAATTCAATAGTCAATCCATACGGAAGAGGACACCCACTCTGGAACGTTATTTTATTTCTGTTCGATAAAAGTTTTTTTCATCGCAGCAGTGGGTTTAAGCTCGGTTTAATAATATTTTAAGTAGCCTGCATTTGTGGGAAATGCGGTGCTTACTCACAATGTCGGATGATCTTGCAGTATGTCTTTGTGATTAAGGGGTGTTCACCGCGATGCTTCAGTCTTTCGATATACGAGGACTATGGAAATGCGAGTTTTCCATAAAACTCCACTTTGAAGGTAATTTAAGTTCCTGGAAAAATGGAGATCGGACTATGACAGAGAGTTTCCTCTTAATACTTTTGACGATAACGCCCACATTGTCTACATGATACAGCCCAAATTTCATGGTGAACTACTGCAATGATTGTCTTGTTGTATCTCACCGTTTTACACAACTTTTTATAATCACTCCGTTTAACATGCATTATGATGGTTTGACTGTGGATTTCGACGAAGTCCACGGTGTTCTCCAAAGGAGCGTGGTGCAGGGACGGTGAATTGTGTGTGGTGGGAGACTGGCACGGCATCTGCCGCACTCTCACTTACCTCACCCACCTGCGCCAGGTGTCAAGACAAGGTCAAGGAGCGCGGAGATGCGATTGGGCGCAGGTGGCTGGCGCGGCGTGAGCTTGCACCTACGTGTACCACCACGTCTTCCACGTTAGGCATTTTTTATGAGAGCGCAACCCGAATAACGCCTACCGTGCCCTAATATAGCCCCCGTGTTGGTGCAGCGCATTTACCGCACGGCTCACCCAGGGGCAGCCCATGCATTTTATAACTTTGTTCTTATGTGGTAGCTATTTGCCATATTTTATTTTGTACACAACTTTCTACAGTTTTTGCACTTGCTACACATTTACTTAACTCGAATTTACCCGTATTTGTTTAAGTTGGCATTTATTAACTGTAACGCGCCACACTCCAACTGGTTTGTGGTTAGGTGACATTGACTGATTTTTCACCTATTACTTTTGTTCTTCACTGGGCGGCGTCGTCAGATGATTCCATCGTATCGTAACCTTTGACACGGCTTGTCTCCCTTATTTCTCAGCGTGGGATCGTAGTGTCGATCGTAGTTACTCGCTAAAGTGGTGACCCTGAACGAGAACATGCGTTACCTTTTTCATGCTCTTTCACTCGCCGATAAGAGCCAGCCAAGCATTGCACAGTGCCTACTTGATCCTTTCCCCGCGTGCACTTTCACTCGGATCCTCTCACTGCTGCAGTTATCTTGGACAACGCTATTAGTGCGGTCTCTCTATCCTTACCCGATTTTCAGACTAATGCACCTGAACTTTACTTCCTTCGCATCGAGTCTAGTTTTCACTCTTCGAACATTACCAAGGAAGTAGCCAATTTTCACAAGCTTGTTCAGGCTTTGCCATTGCAAGTTATGTCTCAGGTTCAGGCAGTCATACAGAGTCCACCGGCCGACTAACCGTGCACCCAGCTTAAAGCCGCTCTCCTTCGCCTGCATACTGTGTCTGACCGTTAACGGTACCACTAGCTAATTCGCGAGGAGTGTTTGGGCGACCGGAAACCCACCGAACTCCTCAGCAGGATGCAAACACTTCGTGGTGAGCTGCATAGTGACGACAAGCTGTTTAAAGAGATGTTCCTAGGTGTCTGCCCACGGATGTTCAAACCATTCTGGCATCCGTCTCAGAGGACCTCTCGGTCTCACGGCTAGCCGAGATGGCGGACAGGATGTTGGAGGTTCAGCGGTTCCAGCCGCTCTCCGTTGCCCGGCTCTCCACTTCCCCCTTACCGACGCCTAATGAGCACCTTGTGACGCAGATGGTGGCCATGAAGGCCGAGATGGCTTCGCTTAAACTCCAGCTAGCGCGCCTCACCTCCCGTCGATCATCCAGTCACTCGCCCAGCCGTCGTCGGTCTCACTCGCGACCTCGAACTGCGGATGTCTGTTTGTATCATACCAATTTTGGCGCAAAGGCCCATCGGTGCTCTTCCCTTTGATCCTTCAAATCCCCACAGGGAAACCAGTCTGCCAGAGAATAGAGGCGACCGCCTTCTCTGGTTCATCTGGCTCTGGTCACACTTTCCATGCCTACAACACCTTGACTCACAGACGATTTCTATTGGACACTGGAGCTCAAATCAGCGTAGTCCCTCCCAATCCAGCTGACCGTCGCTATCCCAACGATGGTCGCCATCTCCAAGCTGTTAACTCTTCCCCATTCCCACGTTCGGTAGCTTGTCCCTTACCCTCAACATTGGCCTTCGTCGGTCCTTCTCGTGGATTTTTGTGATTGCCGATGTCCCTCATGCAATCCTTGGCTCCGACTTACTAACCGAGTTTGACCTGCTAGTGGACTGCCGGCGTTCCTGCCTACTTGATCGCACTACCGGTCTATATATTCGAGGATTGACTCCCTTTACAACCCCTTGAAATTTATCTGTACTGAATGCAGATATTGCCTGTCCTTTGTATCATAGCGAAATGTAGTCAGAGCTTCTAATAAACAAGTTCTACCGATGACCAAATGAAAATAAACTTTGCCGCGTGCACCGAAGCTCATGAAATTGTCACGGAGGTCTTGAGCGCACGCGAACAGAGAAAACGTTGCTTAATTGTGGGCAACACAATGATAAGGAAGGATGCCAATGTTCGCTCATCTCGTACAATGCGACATACTGCGTGTCTGTTTAAGAATGCCGCAGCTTTCGCCATCCAGACGTTCCAAGAAGACAAATGACCTGATCTTCCAACGTAAAACGGTGATATTTGGCTTCTTATAGATGCTTTGTCGCTATTTTTTCCCACGGTGTTAGTATACTGCACTAGACCCGCGAGCCCCTCTGCTTACATACCTTTATCGCCTTTGACGAATGAACGTGCGTGCGCGCACACACACGCGGACTGTGTCACGGTAACTCACCTCGTGCACGAGTTACTGACGTGCCGTTGATCGATAAGTCGGCTCATGTTGATTGTCCCCATCATTGTGCGCCAGTCACCTGGTCCCTCGCCCGTGCAATACAACGCCCCTGGTCGCCCTCATGAAGCCATACACCATCTGTGCTTCTTTTTTCCAGACCCTATGCTTGCTCATGGTTTTGAGAACAAAACAATGTAATGAGGCAGTATGAAGTCAACGTAGGATGAAATTCAGCTTAGGCCAACAGATACGGTAAGTTGGCATTCTGCGAGGGTAGACGAAGAAGATAAAACTGTATTAATAACTCGAAGGGTTTCTACTTAGGCATGAAAATCTTGAAAATAGACCTCCAGCGTAAATATAATCTAAAGGAACAAAACTGACGGGACCATAGAGGAATCAGGACTCTTAAAAAACCTTTTAAGCCGCTGAGAAGACACAAAGCTTTTGTTCTTATTGCTACTTAGTCATATGACAGTCCGACCGTCATTACAGACTGTATGTACCTTGCGCGTGGAATAATTAAGTGATAGCAAAATTACCCTGCATCTTACGTGTTTATCCTCCTCTCTCCACACACACCTGGTCTGCGCACGATAACCAGGTATTCACAAAAACAAAAGAAAAGCACCTCGGGTACCATCTGAGTGAAGGTGTCATGGAGGGCCATGGAGTCATTGCAGTGTGACTCTCCGTCCTGAACGCAGACCCGAACAATCTCTTCGGGTAGCAGCCTCTGAAGCCACGCCTTTTAGCCTCTATGCGCGTAAAAAAGCGCGTCGCATTTCTTATATTGAGGAATATGTGCTGCGTGCTGTGAGGCCGGAGTGTTCAGAGCCACCCTTACTCTCTCTCTCTCTCTCTCTCTCTCTCTCTCTCTCTCTCTCTCTCTCTCTCTCTCTCTCTCTCTCTCTCTCTCCCGGGCATCAGACCACTATCCAATCCGAGCAGTCATTTGGCAGCAGCTTAAATTATTAGGGAAAACCCTAACCACCACGACTTTCAGGCCCGGTTAGGTATGACAAGAGACGAAGCGAGATGACAGTTGGCAGGATAGTTTATCCTGTACGAAACTATTGGAGAAAGGGTTGGACGATGTTGGTTACCAGAAGAAGGCACGTCCGGCCGCCACGTCTGTGGGGACCCAAGTGTCAGACCATCTGGAGTTTTCAAAGGGCATCCAGTGAGATCATGTAAGTCGGCCTTGAAGATGATTGGCAATTATGGACAGTCAGGATTGTCGAGGGCATGACAGCCACGGATGCTTACTTGCATGTAGACGCGAGAGGTTCAACGTTCAACATGCGCACGACGATGGGATACTACACATAGCGTACTTGTGTGACGCGTATGGGCGTATCGTGGAGTTACTTTGGTGGGCTTGTCAGGCGAGGTGCGGTGTTGGGCTGTGGGTCTTTATCCATGATTTTCACAACAATGCCTCAGTCCCCGCGGGACGTTTTAAGGAAGCTGTCCCCAACCAGAACTTTCATTCTGGTATTTCCAAAAAGTGGGCAATTGCATGTCCCTTGCAGCAAATTTTATCGCCCCACCTTAGTGAGGTTGTGTTGCCTTTATCATTATAATGATGGATCCGAATGTGCATAGTAACCGTCAAGCGAAGAAATGTTTGGTCTCTTGTCTCATTCAACATGCGCACGGAGTCAGGTAAGCATAGTCAGCTGATGTGGGAATCAGGCGAAGGTGGTTGGCGCGGAGTGAGACGACACTTAGGATTGGCATGACCACCAACCACTGTGGCATTTGACATGGGTGCGCAGCCCAGCCAACGCATGTCGGGATATGACATGACCATCGCTTTGATTCAGCGCACCTACCATGGGGCTCGTTTTAGAAGCATATAGAAATAGAATTAGTTAACAAAATAATAATTATCTTCGACGATACGCCATAGAGAACGCTGGGGGACCCACTGAGGAGACGAACCCCTCGTTGCTGCGTCACGAAGCAGCAGAAACATCGGCGAAACACGTGCCTGGGCTTTCAGCTAGTACATATGTTGGAAGTACGGTATAATATCTGTGCCATATAAGATTCCTACGACTTTTAGTACTACTTGTTTGTAGAATGAGCATTACGTGGTTATTCCACAGTGGTTGATTGTCTTCGACACAAATATTCATTGAAATTTCGGGTCTGACGCTAAAAGGTCATGTCCAAATCATCTGACTTCATGTGCTGCACTTAATAATTTCAGAAATTATTTACTTGATTATTCTCTGGAGTCCATATACCAGAAACCGCTTAGAGAACGCTGGGGGACCCACTGAGGAGCCGAACCCCTCGTTGCTGTGTCAAGCAGCAGCAGAAACATCGGCGAAACACGTGTCTGGGCTTTAATCTAGTACCTATATCGGAAGAACGGTATAATATCTGTGCCATATATATATATATATATATATATATATATATATATATATATATATATATATATATATATATATATATGAAAAGAAAAATGCTCTTCGGGAAATGGAGTTTTACTCGTAAATTTTCAAGTTGGTGACACCAACCCGTCGTCAGACGAAATGAACAGAGGAGAAAGTGAAGTGGCGCGACATATATATATATATATATATATATATATATATATATATATATATATGATAGTGTGTGGCTCTACGATCTGCTTAAGGAACATTTATGTTCCGTTGTCCCTTGAAACTCAGACTAGAGTACTCACAGGCAGTCGCATAGCGACCTGTGGCATATGTTGATAATGTGGAACCGACAAAGATTAGGGAGACCGGAATGGCCATTTCTGGCTTATTAGCCGTCATCAGCCAGTCATACCCAATCCCAAGTGTGGAACACCTGGGATTCGAACCCGCGACCTTTGGTAATTGAGTTGAATCCCAGGTGGTCAACACTTGGGATTGGGTATTACTGGCTGATGACGGCTAATAAGCCAGAAATGGCCATTCCGGTCTCCCTTGTCTTTGTCGGTTCCACCTTATCAACATATGCTACACGTCCCTATGCGACCACCTGCGAGGGCTCTAGTCTGAGCTCCAGGGCACAACGGAATATACATGTTCCTTAAGCAGATCGGTGAGCCCCACACTATCATCATATTCCCGATCACAACCGACAAAAACAACGAACCCGTGGCTCAATGGTAGAGCGTTCGACTCAAATACCAAAGGTCGCGGGTTCGAATCCCAGGTGTGCCACACTTGGGATAGGGTATGGGTGGCTGATGACGGCTGATAAGCCAGAAATGGCCATTCCGGTCTCCCTTGTCTTTGTCGGTTCCACCTTATATATGCCCTCGGCAGTCCTCAGCAGGGGTATCGGATCCTTGTTCCATTTTTCTGCCTGAGGTAACCGTAAAACAGTTTCGGGTTCACGGTGGCCCGGTTCAGCAGGTCCACTTCGAAAGCCTGTCTTGTTCTAAAAATAAGGCCCTTGACCCGATTTCTCTGCATTTTGTACGCATTTAGAGATGCAGGTGTTCCGTCCGTAAGCGATATTTTCCACAATCTCCGCTTTTTGTTAACTTCGATTTTTAGAGACGTAAAGCATATGTTGATAAAGTGGAACCGACAAGGTGAAGGGGGACCGGAATGGCCATTTCTGGCTTATTAGCCGTCATCAGCCAGCAATACCAAATCCCAAAAATGGAAAACCTGGGATTCGAACCCGCGACCTTTGGTAATTGAGTCGAACGCTCTGCCATTGAGCCACGGACCCGTTGTTTTGTCGGTTGCGATCGGGAATATGATGATAGAGTGCGGCTCACCGATCTGCTTAAGGAACATGTATGTTCTCTTGTGCCCTGGAGCTCACTATAGGCCCTCGCATGCGGTCGCATAGCGACGTGAAGCATATGTTGATTAAGTGGAACCGACAAAGATAAGGGAGACCGGAATGGCCATTCCTGCCTTATTAGCCGTCATCAGCCAGTAATACCCAATCCCAAGTGTGGACAACCTGGGATTCGAACCCGCGACCTTTGGTAATTGAGTCGAACGCTCTGCCATTGAGCCACGGACCCGTTGTTTTGTCGGTTGCGATCGGGAATATGATGATAGAGTGCGGCCCACCGATCTGCTTAGGAACATGTATGTTCCCTTGTGCCCTGGAGCTCACTAAAGGCCCTCGCAGGCTGTCGCATAGCGACGTGAAGCATATGATGATAAAGTGGAACCGACAGGGTGAAGGGAGACCGGAATGGCCATTTCTGGCTTATTAGCCGTCATCAGCCAGTAATACCCAATCCCAAGTGTGGAAAACCTGGGATTCGAACCCGCGACCTTTTGTAATTGAGTCGAACGCTCTGCCATTGAACCACGGACCCGTTGTTTTGTCCGTTGCAATCGGGATTATGATGATCGTTTGCGGCCCACCGATCTGCTTAAGGAACATGTATGTTCTCTTGTGCCCTGGAGCTCACTATAGGCCCTCGCATGCGGTCGCATAGCGACGTGAAGCATATGATGATTAAAGTGGAACCGACAAAGATAAGGGAGACCGGAATGGCCATTCCTGGCTTATTAGCCGTCATCAGCCAGTAATACCCAATGCCAAGTGTGGAAAACCTGGGATTCGAACCCGCGACCTTTGGTAATTGAGTCGAACGCTCTGCCATTGAGCCACGGACCCGTTGTTTTGTCGGTTGCGATCGGGAATATGATGATAGAGTGCGGCTCACCGATCTGCTTAAGGAACATGTATGTTCCGTTGTGCCCTGGAGCTCACTATAGGCCCTCGCATGCGGTCGCATAGCGACGTGAAGCATATGTTGATTAAGTGGAACCGACAAAGATAAGGGAGACCGGAATGGCCATTTCTGGCTTATTAGCCGTCATCAGCCAGTAATACCCAATCCCAAGTGTGGACAACCTGGGATTCGAACCCGCGACCTTTTGGTAATTGAGTCGAACGCTCTGCCATTGAGCCACGGACCCGTTGTTTTGTCGGTTGCGATCGGGAATATGATGATAGAGTGCGGCTCACCGATCTGCTTAAGGAACATGTATGTTCTGTTGTGCCCTGGAGCTCACTATAGGCCCTCGCATGCGGTCGCATAGCGACGTGAAGCATATGTTGATAAAGTGGAACCGACAAAGATAAGGGAGACCGGAATGGCCATTTCTGGCTTATTAGCCGTCATCAGCCAGTAATACCCAATCCCAAGTGTGGAACACCTGGGATTCGAACCCGCGACCTTTGGTAATTGAGTTGAATCCCAGGTGGTCAACACTTGGGATTGGGTATTACTGGCTGATGACGGCTAATAAGCCAGAAATGGCCATTCCGGTCTCCCTTGTCTTTGTCGGTTCCACCTTATCAACATATGCTACACGTCCCTATGCGACCACCTGCGAGGGCTCTAGTCTGAGCTCCAGGGCACAACGGAATATGCATGTTCCTTAAGCAGATCGGTGAGCCCCACACTATCATCATATTCCCGATCACAACCGACCAAAACAACGAACCCGTGGCTCAATGGTAGAGCGTTCGACTCAAATACCAAAGGTCGCGGGTTCGAATCCCAGGTGTGCCACACTTGGGATAGGGTATGGGTGGCTGATGACGGCTGATAAGCCAGACATGGCCATTCCGGTCTCCCTTGTCTTTGTCGGTTCCACCTTATATATGCCCTCGGCAGTCCTCAGCAGGGGTATCGGATCCTTGTTCCATTTTTCTGCCTGAGGTAACCGTAAAACAGTTTCGGGTTCACGGTGGCCCGGTTCAGCAGGTCCACTTCGAAAGCCTGTCTTGTTCTAAAAATAAGGCCCTTGACCCGATTTCTCTGCATTTTGTACGCATTTAAAGATGCAGGTGTTCCGTCCGTAAGCGATATTTTCCACAATCTCCGCTTTTTGTTAACTTCGATTTTTAGAGACGTAAAGCATATGTTGATAAAGTGGAACCGACAAGGTGAAGGGGGACCGGAATGGCCATTTCTGGCTTATTAGCCGTCATCAGCCAGCAATACCCAATCCCAAGTGTGGAGAACCTGGGATTCGAACCCGCGACCTTTGATAATTGAGTCAAACGCTCTGCCATTGAGCCACGGACCCGTTGTTTTGTCGGTTGCGATCGGGAATATGATGATAGAGTGCGGCTCACCGATCTGCTTAAG